>PVJS01018862.1:0-34364 GCA_004027185.1 Glis glis | reverse complement strand
GCAACTTCGTGAGACCCAGTTTCAAAATAAAGAATAAAAAAAAATAGGGCTGGGGGTGTAGCGCGGAGGTAAAACGCCCCTGGGTTCAATCCCCGGTACCGCAAAAAAAAAAAATTATTTCAGAGGAATTAATTTGTTTGGTGGCTGCTTTTAAGTGGACCTTTCATGTCGTCAGTTGATCCTTGAGCTTAATGTAATTTCAAGACATGAGTTGCAACTTGGCTGGCCAGGTTATATTTTATTGAGGTAACTTAATGAGTGACTTTGACTTCTTTTGGAGGTACAGTATTTTTTTCTTCTTGACACTAATAACATTTATGCTTTTTAAAGTAAATTTCATAATGGTTGGCAATGCTAAATTACATTTAGATTAAGAATAGTCAAGGGCCAGTTGTGGTGGCACACGCCTGTCATACTAGTACCTAGGAGGCTGAGACAGGATTACAGGTTCTAGAACAGCCTCAGCAACTTAGTGAGAGCCTGTTTTTAAAAAATTTTTAAAGAGGCCAGGGTACAGCTCAGCTCAGAGGTGGAATGCCCCTTGGTTCAATCCCCAGTACCACCAAACAAAAACAAAAAACAAAAAAACAGGCAGGGGTGGAGTATTTCAGGAATTTATAATAAGATTGCAGGTCTAAGTTGCAGAGGGTCTTTACAAGTTCCCAAGGCTGGCCATAAACCTGCAATCCTCCTGTCTCAGCCTCCCAAGTACTGGGATTACAGGCATGCCCCACCACACCCGGCTACAACAGTATCTTAATTTTTTTTTTTTTTTATCTGTGATGACTTTTCTTGCCACAGTATTTAGGGAACAATGATAAATGATATACTAGATCTTTCAAAGTGTCAAAAACTTTAGACATTTTTTAGCAATTACTTTGACATTTGTTACTAGAGAAAATCAAGCACTCATTTATACATGTATCCTCCAAATGTTTCATACTTATTTATAGGAAAGTTGTATTAATGAGGTTAATAATATGAAATGCAATTTTTTTTTGCAAAATTAGCATTAGTTGATTTCAAAAAGCAGATCTTTAAGGTTTTAGACAAAAGTACAATAATATAATAGACTATAAATAGCATGAAAATAATAAAATTGGATATATTTATGGTAAATAATATAACCAACTATTTTTATAAACTACATCTCATTAATGAAAGTTTATATTTCATTATTTTATTAATATTTTGTTTACATTCAGACTGAAAATTACTAATTTGACTACTAGCAAATAACTAAACAAATGGATCATTTCCGCTAATTTTTCTTAAATTGCAAATGTGCCACAGCAATATTTTGAGCATCCTAAACCAGACATTTTTTATTTTATCTTTGTATAATAGGGAAAAAGGACCATCCCATCAAAATAGCTTCTCACATCAAAGAGCAAGCCATCATATTTCTTCAGTATAGAAACAATAGTGAAAAGTCAGTTAAATTTATTTTTAATTCTCAAGGTAGATACATAAAGCTTACATAAACAATATCTGCTTTCTTTCCTTATTTTATTTTCATCATGAATTGTATTTTATGAGTTTTAGGTCACCTATTGAAGCTCAACAGTGGAGCTAAGTTCCAGACTGAATACTCTCACATTCAGTGTTGTATTTTTCTTAATAGAGTGAGGAGGAAACCTTATGTGTATTTTATTTTGCTTCAGCCATCAATAAAACGTTTTCTGTAGAATACTGTTTTGAACATCCTTATAAAAGATTTGGAAGTTAAACTAGTCCCTTTCCCCTCTTTGGAGCATTTGGAATAGAAAATGATGTGGATCCAATGTATGGATGAGGATAATCATCTTTGGTAGCTGTCTAGAACCTCTTGAGTTAATGCTATTGTCTCATTCACACACCTTTTGATATCAAAGGCAGAGTTTGCATTTACAGCACTGATGACTAAAGCCTTTTAGATAGAAAACAAGTAGAACATGGATAATGGGTGATGCTGTCTCTGTCATCCTGTATTCAGAAAGGATATCAACTTGAGCTGGGGAAAGAAGAGCAATGGCAAGTGCTCTCTGGGGCACTCACTGGATTTCCTCTTGGAGTGTGAGCCTTCAGCCTTTAATCCTTAGTCTTTCTCTTACCACTCCTGCCTCACCAGAAAAGCTCATTCCTTTAGCCAAGGGTCAGCCTTACGATCATGCAGTGAGCACTTTAAATTATTATAGTGGCTTTAATCACTAGCTCTTCCTGTATTATTCTAAAGTTTAGCCAGGTTTCTGTTATGGTTTGGATCTTGAGTGTCCCACAAAGGCCCATCGCTAAAGGCTTCATCACCAGCCCGCGGCTCTTTTGGGAGGTGGTGGAGCGTTGAGGAAGGAAGTTAGGGTGTGTGGGGGTGCCATTGAGAGGGGTACTGGGACCCTGGCTCCTTCCTCTCTCTCTCTTTCCTGGCTTTCACCACGATGTGCTGCCTCAGCACAGGCCCCAGAGCAACAGGGCCAAGTGACAGTGAGCTGAAGCCTCTGAAACTGAGCCAAAATAAGCCTTTTAAGTGGATTATCCAGGTGTTCTGTCATTGTGACACAAAGCTGAATAACACAGTTTTTCTTAGGGCTTGCTTTTTATTTAAAACTTTTGTCTTTATCCTAGTCAAGTTCTACACAGTTTAAAATTTCCTATTACTGTAAATACATTGGCTCATTGCTGCTTTAAAAATCTTGCAGCTTCAGAACAAGTGTAGTTTTTCCCCCGTGTAACCAGATTTGCTCTAATAAGGACCTTACCTGCCTGGATGGCTCGTGTTCTCCAGCTTACATATTTCAAGGTAGGAAAGGGAAGAGTGTCAAATTAATTTTTGGTGTTCACGATGATGTATCGGTCCCCACTTACACGTATGCCAAAATTTAGATCAGTTGCTGCTAGCTTCTCTTGACATCTGCTTCACACGGTGGAAGAAAACTTAATGCCTCTTTATTTTCATCATCACTGGATTCTACAAATTTGTGATCTCTTCATGCAATTTCTACATACTAAGTAATGGCAGTGCCTCTTAAACCAAAATGTGGATTTGAAGAGAATTGCCTATGGTGAACATGTAAAACACAACTACGCATGCTTGGCAGAGGAAAAAAGAATCTAGATCTTACTCGTGGCCCCTAAATGTCACCAGTAACTTTCCAGGGAGGGTGTGGGGGGGAAGCAACAGACAAGAAGATGCAGTTTGTCTGCACACGTGCACGCACACACACACACACACACACACACACACACACTCACACACTAGATTGTGTACTAAATACAAAATGGAAACAGTGTGGGCAATTTGGCTCCCGTTTCATTCAATGATGTCCCCAGATAAGCTGGATCTGAGACTTTGTGGTCGGAAATTCAACTCTTTCTCGCGTTTTGGCCTGGTTAGTTGAAACAGAACCGTTTAGACCAGCTCCTCCAGATACAGATTAACCTGCTTCTTAGCTTTCTGATTCTTGCTGCATATATTAACCTTTGGCTCAAGTGAGTCATGACTGTACAGATTTTAAAACCAAGCTGCAGCAGAGCTGGCGTTCCAACCAGACTCCCCGGGCAGTGGAGTGCTTGTGTTTAGCATAATTGGACCTGTGGCATCACTTGTATTAGAGGGTATTTCCATTATTTATGCCTGCATGAACAAACATCAATGATGAATTCAACAAAAAGAGAAAGGCAACAAAAATGTCATATGTAAGTGAAAAAGAGCCAAGACTTGAGGGTTGGTATCACATACCATTTCTGTATATATAGAGAGAAATACACACGCACCATTCGGTGAAATAATGGGAAACATCAATAAAAAACAATGCCTCTCATAATTGTTATTTGCCATCAAATTGTACTTAATAGACCTGATTTTTATTTTATATTTTAAGCAGGTTTGCAATTTGTTTTTTATGATAGCAGTCCTGGGAATATTCTGAATTCTGGAAAGAGTTTAGAGAGGTTATTGCCTTCTTAATAATTTAGAGCGTCTATTGCTCTGCCAAGTCAGAAGATTAACATTTAATAGAAAAAATTATATATCTATAATTCAGTCACAGCTATTAGATCAGATGGATTTTACATTAAGTGAAAAAGATGTTGAGCATTTAAGGACCATTAAACTACAGGACTCTTTTATTAGGTTTTAAGGCCTCCGAGCCAGGGTCCTGCTGCGAAGAGTATTTATTTTACATATACAGAACACATTAAGGATGGGAAAAGGGCACGCATTTTAAAAGAAAATAGGCCATGAAAAAGTGTGATTTTCCACATTGTGAACAGCTACCGTACAGATTCAGTCTTATTTTATAATAATTAGTTTTATGCACCATTAAGTAGCTTTCTTAGAGGCTAAAAGAATAGGGTGAAGACCACTTTAAAGTGGTACCTGCAAGAAATCTAAGTAGCTGTGTCTCCTCTGTTGGTATTGCATTTTGTGAAACCACATTTCAAGTCATTTCCAGGATGCTTAAGGTTTCTGTATATTGCCAAAAAATCTAAGTGTAAAAATGCCTTCCTTAAGAACCCTAAAAACAAAGACCCAGAGAGGAGAAATTCTAGGAAGTATTTACTTTTTCTGGTGATGCGCCAATTTCCAAGAGAAGGGCTATCTTCTGGCCCTGAGAAGAACCGCATTTTATTATGTACTTGCAACACATTTTACATGACTGGAACCACAACACGATAGGCAAATTCTTAATATAAATGTTCTTACTATCGCACCGCACCTTCTGCCCCGTTGCCGCCCCCAAAACTAGGGAAGAGTTTTATGTTGGAGAGTAACAGCAAGTAGACTCAGTAGAGTGTGGGAACAGAGTTAATGTAATCTGTAACTTTTCCCTACAATGTCCAAACAAATTTTGTGATTTTCTTCCTTGCTATTCTAGGCTCTTTTTAATTGCCTCTGACTGAAGTGGCACCTTATGGGCTGCTTAGAAATTTCTTCAGGATTTAAAAATGAAGCCGATTCATATTCAGAGTCTTCTTGCTAAAAATCTGTTAAACTGAAATAAAAAATGACTGCTACTTAAATCTTTCCCCTCTTTGTTGTTGCTGCAAACATTGTCTCAAGACAGTGAGTTGCAGGATCTCATTTATGCACAATTAAAAGTCATTCTTCTTTGGACAAACAGAGAAAGATGATCTGTGTCAAGACTACCAGTACAAGACCTAGGATTAAAGTATATCTGCCACAATCAAATAAATGTGAGCCGCTCTCTTGAGCTCGGAGGCCTTTTTTTCTAAAGTGATTTGTTCCAGTTGGCCTTAATCCCTAAGCAGTATAGCTCCTTTAAAACCATCTTTATTCATTCACACCAATTGACACTTAAAAAAAAAAAATCCCCCCGCTACTGTTCATCTAAGTCTAAATATATCTGTTAGAGTCAAATGTGTTTAAGAGGATTTGCAATCTGATTATCCAAAATACTATTTATTGTCAATATTTTTGGTGTACCATAGCCAATCTTGTTATTATAATGTACATAGCCATTTTAACGGCAGCGGAGCCCAAAATACATCACAGCAATTGGGGTAACCTGAAGGAGGCTTTTCTCCAACTCCGTGCTGGCACAACTTGTGTGGTTATAAGCATCAGAAAGAATTCCTTAATAAGCTCTTGCTCTCCTTCCAGACCCTTTTGGGCAATCTCGCCCTTCGTCTTCTTTAAGTAGAGAGCAGTTACCAGGACAACAGAGAATTTGAGGAAGATTTAATTGTGACTTGATGTCTCACCAGAGCACAGAGCTAGTGTCTTTGCTTTATATTCTAGGTGCCCGAGAAAATGTCAATGTGCAAATATTTTATTTTTGATCTCCCTCATCAGAAAAATAATTTTGAGGCGGCTTGTACTCTTCTTAATACAGAAGAGGAAAGGGGGGATGGTAAGTACTAAATGGGTAGGAAACACAAGCAGCAGCTTTGAATCCAGAAAACATGTCCTCGTGCACCATCCTGTCTTGCTTCGTGTTCTGGAGCTGACCTCAGCTGACTCTGAACTTCCTAGTAATGAATACAGTGATGCAACAAATCCACGAGGCAGGGTAGCCACTGGGGAGAGTACAGCTGTCCTGGTTTCTGAAACTGGCAAGTTTACCCCAGATGGCCCCGCCCATCAGTTAGTGTGCTTCCCAAACTGAAGTGTGCCCTCCCTCAGTGGTCATGCTATGGGATCAACGTGGCACATCTTCCCAAAGTGCTTCCATTGGACTTGATGATAAGAATGCTTTTTTTTTTAAATTTGGATAATTTATAGCCTACGAGATGATTGGATTAGAGGAGTAGTGGTCTACATTTTTTTGTCTGTAATGGTTTGT
This sequence comes from Glis glis, assembly GCA_004027185.1. NCBI lineage: Eukaryota > Metazoa > Chordata > Mammalia > Rodentia > Gliridae > Glis > Glis glis. Next base: position 28,083 of record PVJS01018862.1, on the reverse strand, counting down.
ATTTAGAATGCCCCCCTAGCACACAAAAGCAAGGTAGCAATGTTGGAAACAGGGCTTGGTTGCTAAGGAGGGGGTCCCTGGGGGTGTGCCTTGGGGATTATATATCCTTCTGTCTCCCCCTGCTTGCTCTCTGTGCTTCCGGCCTCCACGGCGTGAGCGCTCTCTCAGCTTCCCACCGCCATACCCTGAGCTCCACAAACCCCAGCCTCACATGGACTGAACCCCAAATCTCCAAGGAAACAACAAATAAATCTTCCTTCCTCTAAATTGTGTGATCAGTCTTTTTGGATTATAACAGCGAGAATGTTTACTGAGACAGGTCCCCTTGGGTCCATGAGGAAAATAATCATTTTTTTCTTGCCTTATTCTTGGTCCACAGATGTTTCAAAGTGGATATCCGATTCTGGTGTTTTTTACTTTCCTTTCTGCTCTTTTTCTTTTATCTGTGTGTGTCCCTTTAGGCTTCCTATGTGCTTGGAAAAACCCTTTACTCAACCAAACTTGACTTGGCAGGCTATGGAAACTTCTCCTAGGCCCATCTGTGTACCTCCTCCTAAAATCCAGTTTTAGCATAGAACCCTGCAAAGTCAATTTGGCAAGAACCCCCCACCCTTGATTTCTGACCCGAATCCTCAGCTTCACTATCCCCCTGGTGGGGTCTCATCACTCTGGCTTGTCTTTAGCAATAACCCGCCTCCCCCTGATGTTTCATTTAGTAATTTTCCACCCATGGACCCCCACCTGCTCCTTGGCTGTAAATTCCCACTTGCCCATGCTGTACACAGAATTGAACCCCATCTCTCCCCCACTGTAAGACCCTATTGCAGTGGTCCATATACCTACCTTGATGGTCGTTAATGAAATCATTCTTACCATGCTTTGACTAGTATCATTGAGTAACTTTTTCTGTAATATGTTCACCATACCTTCAATTCTCCATTTTTTGCACCCTCCTGCCCAGGTCCTAAGTGCTATGTACTTCTGTTTTCTTTTACCTCTCTCACATCCATTCAAAGATAGAAAATTGGTATAGTTTTTTAAGGCAGGAATTGAAACACTGTGTGACCAAATTAATTCATACCAGTTGTAAATTATCAATAGCACATTGTGAACAAGTTTTCATTTTAAAATCATGTTTTTTGCTTTTGTTTTTGTTTTGTTGTTTTGGTATTGGGAATTGAACCCAGGGACATTCTACCTCTGAGCTATACTCCCTGCCCTTAAAAAGAATTTTTTAAAATATTTGAAATAGGGTCTCGCTAAGTTACTGAGGGTCTTGCTAAATTGCTGAGGCTGGCCTCAAACCTGCAGTCCTCCTGCCTCAGCTCCCAAGTACTGGGATTATAGGCATGCACCACCACGCTGGGCTAAAAAATCATGCTTAGCCATGAATAGTGTACTAATTGGCAAGGAATGTTAGAATAATAAAACAAAGGTGAAAGATTCCTGTCTTGAGAGGAAGTTGGTTTTCAGCAAGTGGAGGCATGCTCTCTGCCTTCTTTACAGTTCTCCCTAAACTGTCTCAGACTTTCATAGAATCCTTCCTTTCAGTATGTTTTTGTGGAATTTTTTAAAGTGTAGTATGTAGGGGACATTTTCTGTTCTCTTGAACATCTGGCATATGAATCACCTTTGTGTATATTTGTGTATTCAGGGAACTCTTCCTTCTGAGTCTTGAAAAGATGACGAGATACCTGCCCAGTATAGAGGCTGAAGATGCCAAATAATTGCTTTTTCCTGACACAGTTGCTGTTGGTGCAGGCACATGACCCAGGCCAGGTCCCTGTGTGAATGGTGCCCTCAATGTTGACTCAAGTGCTATATGGAATAGGGGTGATGAGAGTGGAAATCCTTGTTTTGTTCCTGATTTTAGAGAAAATGCTTTTAGTTTTTTCCCTAGTCAGCATGGTGTTGGCTTTGGGTTTGTCATACATAGCCTTTATGATGTTGAGGTAAATTTCATCTATCCCTAGTTTCTTCAGTGTTTTTTAAAACACGAATGGGTGCTGAATTTTGTCAAAGGCTTTTTATGGATCTATTCAGATGATTATGTTGTCTTTAGTTCTATTTATGTGGTGAATTATACTTATTGATTTGTATATATTGAACCATCTTTGCCTCCTTGGGATGAAACCAACTTTATCATGATGTACAGTCTTCTTGTGTGTTTTTAATATGATTTGCTAATATTAAGAATTTTTGCATCCATGCTCACCAAGGATATTGGGCTATAGTTTACTTTGCTTGATGTGTCCTTATCTAGTTTTGGTTTGAGGGTGATACTGGCTTCATAGAATGAATTTAGAAGTGCTCCCTCCCTTTCTATTTTATGGAATAATTTGAAGAACATTGGCATTAGTTCTTCTTTAAAGGTCTAGTAGAATTCAGCTGAGAATCTGACTTGTCCTGGTCTTTTCTTTGTTGGAAGGTTTTTTTTATTACTGCTTAAATCTCATTACTTGTTATTGTTCAGTTTTAATTTTCTATATCTTCTTGGTTCAATTTTGGTAAGTTATTTTTATCTAGAAATTATCCATTCCTTCTAGATTTTCCAATTTATTGGATGGAAAATGATATTATATCCAGGTGGAATGAAAAGCAAGTAGGAATAACTGCTCTCATATCTGAAAAAGGAGAGATCAAGCCAAAATTAGTCAGAAGAGACAAAAGTTACTTCATACTGGTAAAGGAAATAATCCATAAAGAAGATATAATAGTATATAGTTATGTCAGTGTATCTAATTACATGGAACAAACACTACTTGACATAAAGACTCAGACCCCAACATGATAACACTTAACACTGGGTGATTTCAGTACATCTCTCTCACCAACTGAAAGGTCATCCAGAAATATTATTATTAATGTTTAATCTCTTCAGTCTATTCTATATTATTTCTCATTCACTTTTCTCTTTGGTTAATAGAGTTGAGGAGATGATTAATAATAACTTTTTAGCATATGTTTATATATGGTTTTCTTTTAAGTTTGCAATGCTACTGGTGGTTACTCTTTGCTCTCAAAGTCTTAATAGTGGTTGAATTTAGCACAATAATTATGCTGATTTGGTGTGTTGAAGCTAAGCTGTACCCACATCCCTGGGCTTATAAAGAAATAAGTACTCACTGAAGGGCCCTTACATAAAAGAGAAAGAGGAACCATCGCAATAGATACACAAAAATAGGACCTCAGGCAACATGACATGTCCAGGAATTTATCCATTTCTATATTCGCAGGTTCAGTTATTGCAGGGTTTTAAACTTTTGGAGGTGTCTTGTCATATTTCCGGAAGGTCTACATTTGTGTATCTGTTGAGATGGATTCCTTTTCCTCTTTTGTGTGAAGGTGTTTTAGATATTAGTGGCCTCAGCTGAAAGTTGAGACTTGCCTTTCCGTAGGTAATTTCTTCCTCTTACTGAACACTCTGTGTGTGTGTATGTGTAGATTAGATAATATCTGTGAACCCTCCCCATTGCTCATCATATTTAATAATGAGAATTTCTAGAACGTATAAAAATAAACAGTATTTGGTTCTGACTCCTAGGTAGGCTCCTGGTTATTGGTGTGACCTTGGTTAACTAAACCCCAATATCTGGACCTGAATAAAAAAAGAGAGGCTTTACTTATGGCGGAAGTACTTCTTAGTACAACAGTTTTATGAGGTTCTACTCTTGGCATGATTATTGGTTTGTCTTGGCATTTGGACCAATAATGTTCTTCTTGTTTTTTTCTGAATTATAAATTTTGAATTATGAATTTTGGAGTTGTTTTTCTGACACTGAGATTGGTTGAGTTCCATGTGTGTTTGTGTGCATGTCTTGAACGCCTTGCCATTGCTGTTATGGAGTGTATTATGTGCTTTTGTGCATTAACAGAGAGCAAAAATACAGAGGATGATCAAGCCGCTGTGGAGATAAGAGCTCCTCTGCTGCCTCTACAATAGTGATTAGAAGATGAGCAATGTGAAAGGAGAGATTAAAAGCAGAGAATTCAAATAGCTCACCAAGGAAGTAGCAAATTGGTGCTAGAAGCAGATTCATTCAAAAAGGACTCCATCGTTCCAAGTGGTTCATCATTTCACTTCAACCTACTGTGTGCCCAGCATCCTGTAAGTGGGTGGCCCTGGGACTCCCTGTGTCACTAACCAAAAGTTGGAATGAAACTGCTACTTCCCTTTAGATCTATTTATATGGTATGGAGTAAGGATTTTAGTTACAGGAGTATTTGTCTGATTTAAGAAGAAATATATTTGTTGAAAAAAATAGGTGGCTCATGGAATCACTGGAAATATGGAAAGGTTTTGAGGGCTCTGCAGCCAAGCCACCAGTACTGGCTCAGTGGTGATGCCACCGTTATCACTGGATGCCAGGTCCAGGGCATGTTGCTCATGCACTGGTTACAAAGGGTGCTAGGGCAGGGAGTGTTGAGCCTTATCAGCACAACCTCACACTGAGACCCGTAAGGTGGGAACTCCAATTACAGAAATCGCCTCAGGTTCTGGGGGCCAAAATTAAAGAAACAAGACACAGATATCTATGAAAGTCTTTTCCTTTGGTGTCTGATATAAAACCCTCCCATAATGCCCTAGTTAAGTTCCAAAAAAATAATATATCAAACCTGTAAAGTGTGAGATTGTGTTATTGGGAAATTAAGTAACGGGGTGAGACCGCACAGCTCGCTGGGTGGGAGTTCTGAACACCCCACTGCAGTGGTCAGCTGTGCCCACATCCACCTGCTATATGGCACCATTTGGGGCAGCTGTCAACTCCAGCTTAAATATCAAGAGGATGATTCTGGATTCTATAGTGAGAAGGTATTCCAGGACAGTGCAGTGATTCTGAAACTCTCCCATTGGGTTGGTTCCCATATCTTTGTCCTGGAGAGAATACCAGGGGTGTAGGGGCCTACCCTCCACCTCTCGTCTTTCCCATACCACGTTGTCTGCCATTTACTTACTTGGCTTTGCCTCCCTCCATATTTCTCAATCCTGCTCCAGAAAATAAGAAATTAAGTCTTCCTGACCTTGAGAACAGGGTTGTGTAGAGGATCCAGGCGAGTACTAATTGTGTCATATCCAAATTTTCAATATGAGACGGTGCTTATTGAGAGATTTTACTGCATAATAGTATTTCTTTTTTCTGCTTTCATAGTTCAAAAACAAAGATGCAGTTGGGCGCAGTGGCACATGCCTGTAATCCCAGTATTTGAGAGGCTGAGACAGGAGGATCATAGGCTCAGGGGCAGTCTCAGCAATTTAGCAAGACCTTCAGCCACTTAGTGAGACTCTGTCTTAAAATAAAAAATAAAATAGGGTTGGGGGATTAGCTCAGAGGTTGCATGCTGCTGGGTTCAATACCCAGTACAAAAAGAGAAAAGAAAAAAAGTGCAAAACAAAAATCCCCTCCTTTGCTGGGAATGGTGGTGCACACCTGTAATCTTAGTACTCGGGAGACTGAGACAGTAAGGATCACAAGTTTGAGGCCAGCCTCAGCAACTTAGTGAGACCCTGTTTCAAAATAAAAAGGGCTGGGGATGTAGCTTAGAGGTAGAATGCCCCTGGGTTCAATCCCCAGTACCAAGAAAAAAAAAATCCCTCACTCTTAATCCTTGCATAATAAAAATGACTCCATCCATTACCCAAAGAAAGACAACCCAAAGTCCAAGCCCAGAGTCTCTGGGACCATCCCGCCTCTCTTGAGTTCTGTCACATCCATTTTCAAAATTCTATGATCTGATCTAGAAACCAAATTATGAAATCAACTACCCCAAGAGTGGTATATAGCCGGGAGTGGTGACGCACGCTTGTAATCCCAGTACTTGGGAGGCTAAGACAGGAGGATCCGGGTTTGCAGTCAGCCTCAGCTACTTGGTGAGGCCTCCACAACTTAGTGAGACCCTGTTTCAAAACTAAAGAATAAAAAATAGGGCTGGGGGTGTAGCTCAGAGGTAGAACACCCCTGGGTTCAATTCCCGGTACCGCAAAAAAAAAAAAAGTGGTATATAATGACAGGAAAGACAAGGAAAATTGGTTAAAACTCATAAATATATACATGGGATGGAAGAAAATATGTATAGATACTGTAGTCTTAATTTTTACAACTGGACCTAAGGCCAGAACTGGTATTTGTGATTTTTCTTCTCCACAATGTTTAAGATCCACTTTGCTTTTAGCTAAAACTTTAACTGGATTCTTTAACCAGAAAAGGTAACCCTAATCTGGGCCCTTAATGACCCTTTCTGTATAGAATTGCTTCATCATTAGTGTGTTAGATCTACTTTGTACTGGTTCATGAGAATGGATTAGTAAATCTTCAACAATATTGTGGACCATTTGCTAAAAACAGCTATTTAAGAAAATTACATTATATAAAGTTATAATCAAACGAGTTATATTAAATCAAATGTAACATATACCCTAAGCCCATCTCTCTATCCTTAGCTTTTGTCGCACTCACATCCCAGTTGTGGCAGGGCAGTAGAGTAGGTTGCTGAGAGACCAAAGAAAGTACCTGGAGACAGTGTATGAGGCATGAGGCCTTATTGAAAAATGCTCACAGGAAAGGTCCAGTGGTGATAGACTGAGTAGATAGTACCTCCATCCCTCAGTGTGCTTTGCCAAGAAGAGCCTCCTCTCCCTCACCGCGTTGTTCCAATAGCGGCCAGCTCGACGAGCGACACGTCCCTTCCCATGGTCCTCTCAGTCCCATATCAGTCACCACCAAGAGAAGGGTTTTAAAGGTTAGGCTGCGGAAGCAGTGACATCATCAGCATGAACTTGCTTCATTTGTATGACCAGCAACCCAAGGAGCCACTGCCCTGACCTACGGTGCAGAAAGGAACTTTCTATAGATAACATTAGCTTGCCCTAGTGCCCGGGATACATAAGAGAGAGTTAGTGTCCTTGTAGTTTATCTCGGCATTCCTGGCCCAGCCTGCTCTCTGTCCCCTTGACTTGGTCAGGTTTCTGAAACCAAAGGGGCATTCCAGGGACATGGTGTCTTACTGTCCTCCTTTTCTTTAAGAATGATACAACTATCCTTTTGAGAATATTTGTCTTTTGTTTATGTATGATACATATACTGATACATATACTATCATATAATTTTATGCAATTATGTATCTTATCCCAACTGTATGTTCAGTAATGTCATGTTGATAACTTGAAATTGGCCACAGTGGGAGTTTTTACACCAGGGCAATTAGCAAACACAATTCAGTAACACTAGCTATAGTTTCCATTCATTTTTACCACTGATTATCTCAGTGCCAGAAGTCCAAGCTAAACCTGAGGTTCCATCTGTTCTCCTCTTCACCTGCATTACATAGTAGGTATGTCACAGCCAAAGTAGTGGCAAGAGCTAAAATAATCATATTTTTAAAAATAGCTACTTTTTTCCCTTTCTTGAAATTTATGTTTAATTGATACATAATAATCATACATATTTGTGGGGTATAGTGTGATGACTCAATACATATACACAGTGTGTAATGACGAGATCAGGGCGGTTAGCATCTCCGTCTTTTTCAGCATTATTCATTTCTTTGTGTTTGGAGTCTACCAACTCCTCTCTTTGAAATGGCCATGTTTTTGAAACTATTGTTTTGTCTCCTGATGAAAGCATCCTTTCAAGACTAAAACCTTTAAACCCAAAGAGCCCTGAGTTCAGGAATGGGAAGCAAATATTGGGGCTTAGTCATTAGGTGTGATAGTGACAAGTAACATTTCTGCACCCACCCCTTGCTTACTAGCTCTGTGTCATTGCAACTGGTTTGAGGCATATATTACACCCTGTCGATCAGCCCCTAACCTCCAAAGGTATTGTCTCTCCACTGATGAGTCACTGACAAGCATTTTGAGCCATTAGTAGTTGATGACACTTGTCTATAAGGGCAGCTGCCCCCAGATGATTTGGTTCATGGTAAAACTCATGAATGGAGGCCATCAACCAATTTATTTTGCAGACAAATGGATTCCTCTGAAGTAACGCTGTCTTTGATACCTTGTCTGTGTAGACGGTGAGACCAAAGACGATTGTGCTGGCAGACCCGATGGGTGAGGACGCGAATCCAGTGCGCTTCAGTGAGAACAAAGCAGTGCCCACTCCACGTGCGGCTGTGTGAAGTCAGACTGGTGCGCTGCTGGCAAGTGGGCCCACTTGCCCACGAATGTGGGCACTGGAGCCTTTTATTCCTCCCTCCAGCTGGCTGTTGCGCGCAGAAGGGAGCGCCCACCTGATGGTCCTTGAATTTGTCAGGCTCTTCATCCTTCTCTGAGGGCGGCCTCCTTGGTGCTCCATTAATTTTCTATTTCTGTGTAACAAATGACCGCAGACTTAGCGGCTTAAGACAACACCCTTTTGTTATCTTACAAGTTTGTAGTTCAGAAGAACGGCATGATGTGACTGAATTCCCTGCTCAGCATCTCACAAAGTCTAAATCAAGGAGCCAGAGGGCTGTGTTCTTTTTTGCAGTCTTTGGGGATGGATCCAGTCCCAAATACATTCCAGTTGTTGCCAGAATTCACTTCCTTAAAGAGGACAAATTCCTGAGGTCCCGTTCCTTGACATGTGGGCCCTCCATCTTCAAGCCGGCACTGACATGGTAACTTCTCTTTGTGCTTCTGATCTGACTCTCCCTTCTGCTTCTGCTTTTCTGTCTTGTGTTATTACTTTGGCTCACCTGGGTAATTCCGTATAGTCTCTCCCTTTTAAGTCTGCTGATGTATTACTCTGCAAAGTCCCTCTTACCATGTAAGTCAACATAACTATGGGCATGATATCTTAATCCTGTTTACTGTTCCAGGGTTTAGGGTATGAGATCTTTGGAGGCCACAGTCCCACCTATTATGGTACTCCAAACCCTTGTCATCATTGGATACTTTATTACAAGTACAAGTAGGTAGCGGGGCATGGTGGTACATGCCTGTAATCCCAGTACTTGGGAGGCTGAGACGAGGATCACAGATTTGAGGCTAGCCTCAGCAATTTAGTGAGACACTCAGCAACCTAGCAAGACCCTGTTTCAAAAACAAAAAGTAAAAAGGGCTGGGGTGTAGCTCGGTCAATTCCCAGTAAAACACACACACACACACACACACACACACACACACACACACGCACGCACGCACAGTATAAGGAGCTGGTGATTTACTCTGCTCTCTCTCCTCTGTATGCATGGACCGCTAGAATCCCACCGCTGAATGCAAGACAGGTTCAAAGCCTTCATCTCCCCAAACCCTGCCAAAATTCTCCCATTTCCCCAAGGTTCCATTGCCTGCTGCTACTCTCGCTTTCAATATCTCCAGCAGTCCAGAGTTCTTAATTGCAAGCAACAGAAACCAATTCTGGTTAATTTAGGGAGAATGATAATTTTTGAAAGGTTACACAGTAGCTTACAGATGTGCCAGAAGGGCTGAGGAATCAGGCTCAGCTACCTGAATGACGCCACAGACCTGGTGCCGTGAGAAAGCAGCTGCCACTGTTTGCAGGGGACGCTGCTGGGCGCGGGGGACACTGCGGACGCTGCTGCTCAAGCCCCAGGCGCTCCCTGATCTTGCAGTCACAGCCCTGCCAGAGTCCCGTGGCCCTTGTTTCTTTTGTCACCACGACCTTATTTAAAGTCCAGGACAGGAGTGTCTGGCTGAACCCAGGGCACCTAACTGGAAAAAGCCTAACTGGAAAAAGCAAGCAGTTAGTATTTTGGGTTTCTATAGAGGTGGATGGGCTTTGCTTCCCATTTGGTCGTACGATGGAGGAATTTTTTAAGCACAAGAAGTGGCTCAGATACTGGGCATCTCAAACTGTGAGAAATATCACTTTTATAGCATGTATGTTATTCATTTCCAATCCAAATCAAGACATATGGTTCTCATAAGCAAGGCAACAAGAAGATGGAAATCTGAAATCATGATGCCCCGTCTAGGGGAATGGCTTTACCATCTATGAAGCTGTCCAAGTCAGAAAACATGGGGTGACTAGAATGTGCCCTGCTCCTTCTACCCCTCGATACCACCCCCCAATATTTCTAGATAAGACCTCCCCTCCCCCACCCCGGTCCTCACTGCCGTGCTGAGGGTGCCGGCGCGTTCCCGCCATGCAGGTCTGTGCTGTTATCCTGTCATCCGGCTTCCAGCCTCTTGCTTCAGACCATTCTCCTCTTCCCGTACAGGCTAACCAGAGCGTCTTTTAGAAATGCAAACCTGTTTCCATCATGTTCTTCTCTTCGGTGGTCCCCCCACGGCCTTCAGATTGAAACCCAAGTGCCTTAGCATGGCCGTTCTTGTTTTGAACCCTGTCTTCCTCTCCGCCTTCATGTCTTACCCTGGTCAGCTATAGCCAGACTATTGATATACTCGCCGTATTGAGCGCGGTCTTGCCGGCCCTCTGCCTCCCATGCCGTCGCACGTGCTCTCTGGGGGCCAACAGACACATTCCTTCACACGTCCTGTACCCTGGCTCTTTATGACTTTGTTTTCTCTGCTCCTCTTCCTGTTCTCTTGGGTACTCATGTGCCACCATGGAAACTATTCTGTATACTAGGCTAGAGGAAGGAAACGTGCGCTGGACGGGTGATAGGCAAGTGTCTCTTGGGGGTTCTGTGCTTGTCTGAGTACAGGGCGGGGTGTTGGTAGAGCATCATGAGGTTGATGTGTGGTGGGGACGGGGCCTTTACCTCTGCCTACCTGGGGCCCAGGGAATGGAGGATACTGTGTCCCACCTGTGATTGTCCCAGTTAATGAAGCCAGGTGCCTCCCCACGCTGTCAAGAACCAAAGCTGGCCGGGTGTGGTGGCGCACGCTTGTAATCCCAGTACTTTGGGAGGTGGAGACCGGAGGATCCGGGTTCGCGGCCAGCCTCAGCTCTCTCTCTCTCTCTCCCTGTTTCTCTCTCTGTCTCTCTCTCTACCTAGTGAGGCCCTCCGCAACTTCGTGAGACCCGGTTTCAAAATACAGTATAAAAAAATAGGGCCGGGGGTGTGGCGCAGAGGTAGAATGCCCCTGCGTTCAATCCCCGGTACCGAAAAAAAAAAAAAAAAGAACCAAAGCTGGTGAAAAGCCAGCCTCAGGGCCTGCTCAGCACCTGTCTTGGAGCAGCCTGCTTCCTCCCTGTGCCTTTCCAAGGCCTCCGCACTCCATGTGATCCCAGGGAAGGCGCTGCGTAGGGAAGGTCCATGCATACATCAGACCCCGTATTTCCCATAGGTCACGTGGGTTCTCTTTCTACAGTCACTTTTTATTTTTTGGTGCTGGAGATAGAGCCCAGGGGCATTCTACCTCTGAGCTACACCCCCCCCCAGCCCTTTTTTTATTTTTAATTTTGAAATAGGGTCTTGCTAAGTTGCTGAGGGTCTTGCTAAGTTGCTGAGGCTGGCCTTGAACCTGCGATCCTTCTGTCTCAGCCTCCCAAGCACTGGGATTACAGGCATGCACCATCACGCCTGGCTTCTACAGCCACCTCTTAAAAAGCACAGAAATACATTTATGTGGATATCAATAAAATCTTGGAGGCATAATAGATACCATCTTTTCCTGAATATTGTTCATGGTGGGCAACTCCCTGACAGTCTATTTCATTGGAGGTCAACTCTTTTTACAAAGCTGTTTCCTCTTCCTAAAATCTGTCTTCCTGTGACTTGCCCCTAGTGGTCTTGAACCTGAAAACATTATACAAAGGTGGCTGGAAATAGTATTAGTTTTTTTTTTTTTTGACAGCTACATATCATTGTTGATTTTTATTGAGCTTATTACCAATTACAGCCTCTAGGTCTATTTTCAGACACATTAAATCAGGTCTGCAATAGTGTTCATATGCACATAGCCGAGAATGAGGCATAGATGGGACTTTACAACAAAGCCCATTCAGTATCTTCATGCTAGTTTAGGCTTGTCCTTTCCCAATCGGTCCCAGTGTTGTAAGGGTTAAGCCAGTGTCAGAGATGTTGTGAATGGGCAGGAGGTGGCAGGAGAGAGCCACTGTGGCCTCAGAAAGACTGAAGATGTGGAGTCACAGAAACTAGCTGGTGGGAGAAGGAGCTAGGGCAGAACTGGCCCTTGAGTAGAAGCAGGGTGAGAGGGGAGGATCTGCAGGGACCCAGGAGCAGGGCAGCCAGAGGCAGGAGTGTGCAGGTGCTGAGAGAAGGTGGTTAGAGGGAAGCGGAGTCAGGCATCTGGGGAAAGACTTGTGTCTCAGTCAACCCTCTCAATGCTAAAATCAAAAAGACTGACCACACAGCTTAGAGGAAGGAAGACTTATTTGCTCACAGTTTTCTTGGAGATTTCAGGTTCAGTCCATGTGAGGCCGGGTCTGTGGATCTCAGGGCCTGGCAGCAGGAAGCAGAGAGAGCCTTGCTCCGCCCTCACATCATGGAGGCCGGAAGCCAGAGCAAGCAAGCAAGAGGATTCAAAGACAAAAGCACAGTCCCTAAGGCCACACCCTCAGGGACCCACCTTCTCCAGCCGCTCCCCACCTTCCTAGGTTACTGCCCAGTAAATCCATTAGATTGGATTTATCCACTGATGAGATTACAACCCTCAGAACTTACTTATCTCAGCCCTGAACATTAATACATGATCCCTTCAGGGGCATTCTATATCTAAGGGTAACAACTTGTGAGCTCCACGTGGGAAATGCAGCCCACGTCCTCAATAAAAACTTAGGTGTCACCAAGTCAGTCTCCAGATCCAGGAACAACCTGCAGGGGCAGTGAGAGGGGAAAGGGAAAATCAGCCATGTAAGCTGGGCGTGGTGGCTCACACCTGTAACCCCAGTACTTGGGAGGCTGAGGCAGGAGGATCGCAGTTTCGATGATAGCCTCAGCAACTTAGCAAGACCCTGTTCCAAAAAAAATCAGCCATGTAACCTGCATATGGTGGAATGTTATGCCCTGATTACAGAGGGTGTTTTCAAAGACTTAATGACAGAAAGATGTTTTTAACTTGAAATTGAAAATCATACCGTCGATCCAAATTATGTAGTAAAAATATGTGGAGTCTGTATATATGTATCCATGTGTATGTATGAATGAATGAATATTCTGAACATACATTCTATATCGAGGAAGAAATTAATCAAGTTAACATTGCTTCTGTTTTCCAAATCTGCCTCAGAGAGCATATGCTACTTATATCATTAGAAAATGCAGTAACTGTTATCAGAATTTCCAGTTGCCAAGAATTAGGGCCCCATGAACGGTGTACAGCGATAGGGTACCTGGAAATCTGAACCGACTCCATTTAAGGAAAGTCCTCCTTTATCCAAGTGGTCCAGGAATACTGTGGTCCACCATTTATTCATCAAACACTGGCCATGGGCTGGCACAGATGTGTATAAAAATGAAGTGGGCTCTGTTAGTTGCTTCCATAATGTTCCTCATTGTGTATCAGAACATGGGTCAATTTCTACACAGCACACGCTAAGGGTTAAGGAACAGGCTTTCTTGGGGGAAATCTACAAAGTAAAGGCCAGTGCTGTGTCGAGCTTGAGTGTGCCACCGAGAGATAGCACTGGGAGCTTCGTCCTGGGTGTGGTAGTATTGGAAGGTGGAGGAACCTTTAAGAGGTGGAGCCTACTGGGAGGTAATTAGATCACTGGGGACATTGCCCTTGGAAGAGATTAATGTAGTTTTTGTGCAACCCTGGTTGGTTCCATCAGAGCAGATTGTTATAAAAAGAGTAGTCTGGCCCCTGAATCTTTCTGGCTTCCTGTCTTGCCATGGGACCTCTTCTGCATTTGACCAGTCCCTTTTTTTTCTCCACTATGTTGTAATAGAACCAGGAGACCCTCCTTAGGATGGCAGCACCATGCTGTTTGGACCCTCCGGCCACCAGAATCGTGAGCTAAATAAACCTCTTTAGTTTGTAAGTTTCCAGCCTCAGGCATTCTGTCATAGCAACATGAAATGAGTTAATGCAGTCAGCAGAGAGACATGAAGTCCCCGTCTTTTCAGCATCCCATGGAGAGGCATGCCGGGGGCTGGCCAGTCTGCTGGCTTGTCTGATAGACAGATGATCTTTAGAGGAGTGGTCCAGGGGAGCAGTCCCCTTGCACATGGTGATCTTGGGGGCCTGTCAGAGTTCCATGAAGACGTAGCCCCTCTTCCTGGAGCTGTCCCATAGGAAGCTGAGGAGAAGAGGAGGCCCTGATAAGCCAGAGCAAGTTGTGAAGGTCGTTTTCAGATGACTCCTCTTGTGTCCCCACAACACTGTCCTTGTTCTCACAAAGCTGATGACATCCTGGAAAGACAGACAAATAACCAGGAAATCACACACCATTAGGTCTTTCCACCATAGAGTGGCCCAGACTCTGCCGTGGCCCATAACTTGAGTCTGCTGAGATACTTTTGAATTTTGTTACCCTAAACTTGTCCCTCACAGCTTGTGTTACCTTCACAGTTGACAGGTGTGTTCTCAGCGTCTTTGTCCCAATGACCCAGGGAGCCAGCCTCCTGACAGGCCATCAGGAGTGTCCACAGGCTGGCCTGGACTTGTGGAACACTGTCCCTTCAGTCAAGGTTAAATCTTCCAGAGGCGCAGTCAGCTCACATCCCCGGCTTGGCCTGCAAGGGTCCATATGTCCCCCAGGCCCTCACCTTACCCACAGAGACCCTGTGCTGTGAGGAAGCCTCCGGTTGTCCCTCTGTGAGCTACTTGCCTCCAGGCCCCATGGCTCCCACCCCTCCCTCTCCCCATGCCCCAGCCAGTCCAGCTCAGGCTTTCTTTGCCTGAGTAACTCCCATGATCTCCTAACGGGTCTCTTGGCTTCTGCTTTCTCCCTCCTCCGACTCATCTTTCATTCTTTAACCAGCACAGCCTTTTAAATAAAAGTCCAACGGAGATATCATTCAGAAAGGAAAAGGAACTACTGATTCACGCTACCACACGACGAGCCTCAAAAACATTACGCTAAGTCAAAGAAGCTGGAGGCAAAAGACTGTGCATTGTATGATCCCATTTATTTGAAATGCCTAGAAATGGCAAAGAAAGCGGATTCCTGGTTGCTTCGGGCTGAGAGTAGGAATGGTGATTGAGTACAAATGCACACGGGGGACTCTTTGGGGTGACAGAAATAGTCTAAAACTGGATTATGCTGATGGTTGCACAACACTGTAAATTTGCTAAAAATCATTGAATCGAACACATAAAAAAATCTGGCACATGTACAGGGCAAAGGAGGGGTTGATAAATGTGCCCAGGGCAGAGTGTTTTGGTTTGTTCTCCTAGGTTCCAGTATGTTCCACCACTTGGGGTGTGAGGTCATCATGGTGGACTTGTGAATGAGATTAATATTATACTAATTATTTACTGGAAGTAATACTTTTTAAAAATCAAGAATAATAAGTGTAATTCTCGGGTACTATTTTTGTGGTACTAGGGATTGAACCCAGGGGTGCTACACCTTTTTGTTTTTTATTTTGAAACAGAGTTTTGCTAAGTTACTGTGTGCAGGCCTCAAACTTGCAATCCTCCTCTCTTAGCCTCCCAAGTACTGGGATTAAAGGTGTACACCAACACACCTGACTATAATAAGTATATTCTTACTAAGAAAAAGATCTGACCATGTTACTATGTTTAACAACTTTCTTGAACCCTGTGCCTGAGAGACAGAGTCAAGGTCGTATAGCAGCGTTCAGTGCCTCCCCAGGCCTGTCTCCGGTCGCTCCTCCCTGTGAGGCCTGTACTCCGGGCACACTGAGCTGCTTGCGATGTCCCTAACACTCGAGGCACATTTAATGCCCCATCCACCTTTCATCTTCACTTCATGTCCTGGATGAACTTCCATTCTTTTTTTTTTTTTTTGTATTAGAATATGAGATCTTGATGGAGAGAGTGTCTTATTTATCTGTGTATTTTCAGGGCACACAGTGGGTGCTCAGTGTCTCATTCATTCATTCATTTGACAGGCATCTGCTTAGACTGAGGCTTCTCAGTCTTGGCACCATGGGCATGTTGGGCCAAATAATTCTTTGACATGGTGGCCTTCCCTGAGCATTGTGGGAAGTTAGGTAGCATCTCTGGCCTCTACCCATTGGCTGTTAATAACCCTGTGAAGCCAGAGGCTGCTGACTCGAGTCTAGCGTTGAGCCCATCCTAACCCTGCTTGTCTTCACCTTGTGTTTTATAACCCTCCACCTCCATGGGAGACTGGAGGAAGCTGGGAGCTGAGCAGTTGGCTTTCTCTCTGTCACCCGTGAACAGCACTCTGTGCCTCCAAGTCCTGGCTTGTTCCTTCCTCGTTCTCGGCTTTGTTTGGAACACACTTTAACAAAGCCCTTTCTTTCATCTTGGAGATATTTGCAAGCGCTAGCACATTCTGGGGTTTGGCCTCCCCAACACTCATCTTACAGGCTAGGGGAGCAAACAGACCCCGGGAGCCTTTGTTCTCTGTCTTGTTTATGACTGCTCCTTCTGCCCTCTGTTTTCTTTTTCTTTTCTTCATTTTTGAAACAGGGTCTTGCCAAGTTGCTGAAGCTGGCCTTGAACCTGTGACTCTCCTGTCTCAGCCTCCCAAGCATTGGGAATACAGGTATGCGCCACCATACCTGACTGCCCTCTGTCCTTTTAAACACCTGGCCTCTCTGGAGAGTATGCTGGGAAGATGCAGCACTTCCGCAGTTGCCTCTGTAGAATGAATTATCTGTATATCCTCAGAATTTTAAGAAGACTCCCATCCTTCTGGAACCATCTTCCCTTTTTAGAGTTGCCAGCTCTGCCTCTCTTGAAATCGACTTCCTAAATGTCTATAAATAACAATCATTTCAATATTAAATATTTACATACAAGAAAGGCAGATTCAAACAGACTGACTCCAAACCCTAGAGGATTAATTACCCACTCTACTACGATGTCTCCAGGTTTCTAGAATTTACTTTCTTGGTTATCACATTGTCTTAGTTTGAGTCTCACCAGATATGACCCTGAGAAAGGATGTGAGGGCAAGCGTGTTTTTTTTTAAAGTGATCCTAGGATACTGTAGGGGAGTGGAGAAGTGAAGCAAGATGGAAAAGAAGCTTATAAGTGTGTGTTATATCCTGCAAGTTCCTGCTCTGGGCAAGGAACTGGGCAAGTTTGCCCACTGGGAAGCCCCAGGAGGCCCTGCAGAGCTTGCCTCAGTCAGGGGCAAGCAGGGGAAAGGTAGGCGGGCTCTTATCCTCATCCCCAAATTCCCATCTCTGGATGGTGTGGGCAGCTTCCGGCACCCTTAATTTGACCTTCCAGGTTGCCCTGCCTGGGCCTAATGTGCAAAGCCACATAGACCTCCGGGGAGTGTGGCGGATATGGGCACATTCCTAGTTTACATACATATTCTGAGCTGATAGGTTTTCTTAATTTCCTTTCTCGCCCCACTTCACTGCTGGTTGACTAGCATGAAGCCCCTGGAGGCAGCTGTTCCCGCTCTTCTACTTCCTGAGAGATGAAATTGTCAGCGGGGACGGGGCTCCGCGCTGGACGGGGCTCTGCGCTGTGTGGGATAGCGCTCCCTCACACCTCTGGAGATTCTCGCTGCTGCTCACCTGCTTCTGTGGACACTGGTGATGTTTGTGAGCACAGTCTTTGGCTTGGGACAAGGTGGGGAGAGGGGTGTGCACACTTGGAGGTCCTCATCATTCCTGGCTGGGGCACATGGCAGGGAAATGCAGGTCTCCAGATGCTCAGCCTGGGCCTCCACGTGCTCGCCCCTTGCTCGTTAGGAGTCCCACTGTGGCGTCCCCCCAAGCAAAGGGCCCTTTGCACTGGTGTCCCCAGCCTGGGAGTGATTGTGAATCCCTGTGTGGACACCTGCCATTTTTCTTTGCCAAGACTCTTCTTTTCTTTGTCCTTTCCCCACTCCATCTGTCCCCTCTAGGCAGGTAAGGAACTGTTCCACCCACTCCAAACCAGAGGTGGTCACGTGATCCAGGCGGGGCCTATCAGGATATCCCATCCCTGGCCTTGGGGATTAGTCAAAGGTGGGGATATCCAAGTAAGACTGATCAGAATTCTTTCCTGAATGGACGTGCCGATATTAGGAGAAAGAGAAATGCCTCTTCCCCCTGGGTTGCCGGCTGAAAATGCCGTCCATGGACGAATCCATGCAAACACCGCCCACTCCTTGGCTCTTATTTTCTCACCTTTAAAAACAGAGCCAGGACCACTGGTAACCTCCGCGGTGTAGTATGGGGAGCGCGCTGTCATCTGGTGCTCATCCCTGCAGCAGCGGGCAGCAGATCAGGGTGCATGCAGCTGCGGGAAGCATTTAAAAGCAGTGGACCAGATGTTCACACAGAAACACCATGGGTCTTAAAACCATACCCCTGGGGGCCCGTAAAATAAAAGCAAATAAAAATGGAGGCAGTCGGACAAGAGAGCCTCCAAGTTTCCTTCCAGTCCTGTGTTTGGAGAAGGCAGTGTGACTCACAGAGTTTAGAAATACGAACTTTGGCTGGGTGTGGCGGCACATGCCTGTAATCCCAGTATTTGGGAGACTGAGACAGGAGTATCGCAGGTTTGAGGACAGATTCAGCAAGTTAACTTCAGCAACAAATAAACAAACAACACAAAGGGCTGGGGGTGTAGCTCAGAAGTACCAGGCCCCTGGGTTCAATTCCCAAAACCAAAAAGAAAGAAAAGAAATAAGAGTTTTGTGATCCGTTCCCACTGGCGGTGGCAATGTCGAGCAGGGTTACCCTCTGACCCTCCCAGACTGGGCTCCTGCAAGGTCTCAGGTGTTCACAGCAGACAGGAGACAGGACTTGGCTTCCAATCCTGCATTTGCCATTTACTAACCATGGGGACCTCAGGCAAGCC
This sequence comes from Glis glis, assembly GCA_004027185.1. Lineage (NCBI taxonomy): Eukaryota > Metazoa > Chordata > Mammalia > Rodentia > Gliridae > Glis > Glis glis. The sequence goes on along the minus strand of PVJS01018862.1, from coordinate 9,302 downwards.
ACCAACCTCTCTGAGCCTCTGTTTTCTATCCTAGAAATTGAGGCAACGGCCTCCAAAAAGTGCAGTGGACATCACGTGGCTCCTAACAAGAGCTAGGAAAAGAGGGGCAATTCCCTGGCGCTGTGAGTCCGCAATGTTTCCTGGGACAGGGGGAAGACCCGCTGTGCGTTTTACCCCATGACAGGAACTGTCGAGGGCTCTGCCAATGTGGAAATGCCCAGCAGGGGCAGAGCCCGGGACCTTATCTTCAAGCCTGCTGCCCTTGCTGGGTGAATGTGGGCAGGTGCTCACCGTGCTCCGCCGTGGGTGGGTACCATCTGCGGCCAGGCCCGTTTTCCAGGGCAGCTGACCTCCGGGACAGCATTCACCTCCCCAAACTTGTCTTCCCTAAATCAGGCCTCAGGCTGAGCCCTCTCCTCCCTTCTGCTCGTCCCCTCCAGCTCTGGGCCCAGCAGCATCGCCCCAGAGAACAGGTACGTAAGGCGCTGCCATGCTGAGCATGCGGCTCTGCCTGATGCTGTGTTCCCAGGGCAAGGTGGCGGGCACCACCGTCCATGTGCAGCTCGTCTAGTGTGTGGGAGACGGCCAGGCATCATTACTGGCACCTACACCCTGGGTGCAGCACGCTGCGCTGGGGGAACGGCGATGCCACAGGTATGTGAGGGACTTGGGGTGGCTCGGGGGCTTGGGCAGGTGCCCAGGGAGAAGGGCGAGCTGCATACAGTGAGACAAAGAGTGGGAGAGGGGACAGAGGAGGGGAGGGAGACGTGCAGAACAGAGCATTGGGCTGATGGGACAGCTCGTGTGGCAGCCCAGAGGCAAGAGCGCACTCAGCTCTCCCGGGGCCAGGGAGGGATGCGAAGGAGACGCGGCTGCAGCAGGACCAGGTGCAAGGACGGGCCGCGCTCGTCCTGGGAAGGCAGGCCGAGAAGCCCGGGACTGGTCTTGAGGGATGGGAGGCAGGGAGGGCTGTAAGCAGCAGGCTCTCACGGGCACATTGCTGCTTCCCAGAGACAGCCGGGGCTGCTGGGAACATTAGTGTTGAAGGGGGGAAAGGTGGAACTGAGGAAACCTGGCCAGGAGGGCAGGGAGGAAGGCAGGGAGGAAGGAAGGCAGGGAGGACCAGCAGGCATGGATGTGGAGAACACGGTCGGCATCTGAGCAGCTAAGCGGAGGTGTCAAGGGGAATCTGAGGCATCCATCTCGCTTTGTCTTCTGGGTGGACGGGAACTTGGGAGACAGCACTTGCGAGGAAAGTAGATGCTTGTGCAGGTGAGTGAAGGAGGTCGGGTAGACGCTGTGGGGTGGCACAGGGCACCTTCAGCTGCGGGGTGGGTGGCGTGTGAGCAGGTGGCCTTCAGGGCTCAGCACCTTCAAGGACCACTTCGCCCACACTGTGCCCTTTCTAGGATGCTCACGTCCTTTGTTGCAGGTGTATAAAGCGCTAGGCACGTTGGTCGCTGGGACAGCTCTGAAGGGCCACTGTGGCATCCGTGTTCCTGGTGTCGCCTGAGGCTCTCCTTGGACCTGATCACAGCTTACCCTCTCTCTCTGTCCACTCCTGCCCCTCGCCTGTCACTGCCACAGGTGGCTTCTCTGCAGACATTCTGCTCACTAAACTCTAGCTCAGAGCTTGCTTCCAGTGACCCCCAGTGAGTCCCACCCTGGGTCCCCTCCCCTTGCTGTGATGGTGCAGTCCTCCCATCCAGAGCTGAGGAGTGTCCTCTACCCCTTGAGTCTGAGCCGGCCTCCAGACTTGCTTTGACCAAGACAGTGCATAGGGGTGATTTCTGAGTCCAGGTCCAAGTGGGCTTACAGCTTTACACTTCCACAGGTCCAGGCTGTCCTCCTCGAGAGATGCTGTGTGGAGAAGAATTGAGGCACCCAGCCAACAGCCAGCGCCATGGCCCCAGACACAGGAGAGGGGCCACCTTGGGTCCTTCCAGCCCCATCAGGCCACCCAAGCCAACACAATGCACAGCAGAGATGCGCGATCCCTGCTGAGCCCTCTAAATCTGACCCACAGAACTGTGAGTAATAAAATGATTGTTGTTTGAAGCCCGTACGTTTTGGAGCGGTTTGGGCTTCAGCAATAGATAACTAGCACAGCATGGCTGCACCAGCGAGAAGGGGTCATGGCATGTGATCAAGTAGAAGTGGTTCCCCGCGCATCGCAGAGCCTCAGGGGGGCCCTGCCTGCCAGCTCCTGTGGGGTTAAACGCAGCTCTTCCCACACCCCCAGAGTGGCGCTCTGTTCTGTCGTCCCTGAGACCATCGATGCTCATCTCGTCTCCACTCTTGGAACAAGGAGATGCCAGCGCTATTACCTCTTAAGCTCTCTGCGTCTGCAGAGAGAAGCGACTCGCTGCCAAAGGAGCAAATGAGGCCCAGCCTTCCGCAGAAACATCCATCGTCCCGCGCTGCTCCAGGCAGAATCCCAGCTTATAATTCCCTTCTGCGGGAGCTGGCTCACAGTGCATCCATCTTCACAAGCTCATTATTCATCTGATTATTTTCATGCCATCCCAGTGGGGAATAAAAGCTATCAATAAATCACAACATTGCTGCAGATTATGCTAAATGACCCAGGCAGAGTGCTAGCTGTGCCAGTCACTGTGACCATGAGGGCCAGAGCCACTCACGCACAGTGCTCTTGGGGCCGGAGAACGCACACCCTGCTCCTACCCTGGATGCCTGTCCACGTCCGCTGTCCTCAGTATCCTCATTTGCCTTAGTGTGATCATAACCAGTGAGCACAGGAGCCCTGGACCTGTCAGAAGACCCGTGTTCAGCCTTGGCTTTAGCTGTGTGTTATTGGACTGATTGCTAGGCCTCTCTGAAGCTTTGGGCTCCTTGTCTATAAAATGGCCAGAAATTCTTGTTGTGAAAACTAAATGAGAAAATAAGTGTGAGATCTGTATACTGTATGTGTATGGGTGGCATTATTTCAGAGTAAACACAACATGTCAAGGGGACCATGGGACCATGGGAAAGATGGACTGGACTAGACACGGAGGCGCCATAAGCGATCGTGTGTGATTTCCTAACTTTAGATTCCTCATGTTTCAAATGGACCCAGTAGTATTTGCCCCATCAATTTCATAGAGCAATTGTGAGGCTCAAATCAAATAACAGTTAGGGGAGCCCTTTGGCAAAGCATTGAGTTGTACAAATGTGAGATGTTTACTGAATCACTCCTCCTCGAAGCTCTGTTGTTTTTCTTTTGCTTGTTTTGCTTTTGCCAATCTTCCTGTGTCTTTGGTTTTTAGTATTATTGAGTATCTTCCCCAAGATTTTCTAAAATAATCAAGGACATTTGAGTCAGTTGGGGTTTTTTTTTGGAAAAATTCATTATTGAATACTCACTATATTTTCAACTTTCCAGTATGTTACCTCATTTACCAGCTCTTTAAGGTGGGCATCATTCACCCCTGCTGCACAAGAGAGGGGACCTGGGACAGGTGTCTGCTCAAATTTACCTGGAATTTAAGCTGAGTTCTACCTTGTTATACCACGCTGGAAACTCAAGACCTCTGTCTTTCTTTTTTTTATAAATGCCTCTTAACTTACCCAAATATTGACACCTTCCTTCCCCTCTGTTTTTGGCCTTTCTTATCACAATTAAGAGCCCCTTAGTTTAAATTCATTTATGGATGCTGGTATCATGTGAAGTTGTTGATTTTCTGAGCAATCAATGGTGACAAAAAATATATGTGCTGATTCATGAGGTGGACAATTTGGATACTTTTATCCAGTAAAAATAGTATGCGAGAAAGCCGGGCGTGGTGGCGCACACTTGTAATCCCAGTACTTGGGAGGCTGAGACCGGAGGATCCAGGTTCACGGCCAGCCTCAGCTACTTAGTGAGGCCCTCCACAACTTAGTGAGACCCTGTTTCAAAATAAAGAATAAAAAATAGGGCTGGTAGGGCTGGAGGTGTATCTCGGAGGTAGAATGCTCCTGGGTTCAATCCTCAATTCTGCAAAAAAAAAAAAAAAATAGAATGAGAGAATGTATTATAGCCGTGTGCCTCTGAACCAAGTACCCACCTCAGGAGTACCACCATCTCTCAATGGAACAGGAGAATGTTCTGTTTTAAAACAAAGGATGGGTTGATCACCTCAGGAAGGGACGGGTTGGCATAGCCCTTGGATTCAAGGCAGACCAGTAAGTTGCACCCTTCTACCGCACCCAAGTTTCTGAAAGGATTGTAAAATAAGACAAAAGAACCAGCAGCCGGACACCAGAATAGCTCCTTTATTAATGATGAGTCTGATATTTAGTCTTTCTAATCCTCAACCTCAGCTGTTGTTAGATTGTACTCACCCAGAAGTACTGGCTTGGGAATTTCTGCTCTCGGAGGAGCCTAACAGACTTAGGTGAGCTTCCCTAAAGCGCTATGTTTCAGAGAGAAAGGGCAGAAGACCTGCACACGCTCAGTTTCTCTTTTCTAATTCACCAATCCGATTAAGGCCAGAAGTGCTACAAAGAATGATGACCTTCTACATAGAATGATCCATGTGAGTGTGGAATGATCTTTCCCTCCTAACAATGACACAGGGTTTAGGAAAGCTGTGGGAAAAGATGGAGAATATAGAATTTTCTAGAAAACATAATATTTAAGATAGGTATGGTAGCACACACCTGTAATCCCAGTACTTGGGAGGCTGAGATAGGAGGATTGCAACTTCGAGGCCAGTCTCAGCAACTTAGGAGACTCTCAGCAACTTAACAAGGCCCAGTTTCAAAATAAAAAATAAAATAGGGCTGGAGGTGTAGCTCAGAGGTAGAACGCCCCTGGGTTCAATCTTCAGCACAAAAAAATTCAATTTAATTGTTGAAGAATTCAGTCCAAAATGAGTACTTTTTCAGGTCGATAAAATATGATTCAAGTAATAGCAGAGGAGGTAGAAATGAAATTTCTCTTTCTTTACCAACTATCATTTAATAAATGTCAAAGATGTTCATGTAAACTAAACAGGCAGTGTAAACGGTTGAAACAAAGGACTCCAATTTTGAGTACCTCTTGGAAATTCTTGTGAGAAGAACACCCAGGTTTGATTCTGAAGTTTGTACCCTAAAAAGTACAAAAAAGATCAAAGGAGCAGGAGAAAATGCTTTTGGCCCAAAGGTCATTAGAGACATGTTTTAAGGAGAAAGCCAATTTATCCCATGCAGAAAAATTTCACCAGAAGCACTATGGCATAACTTGTGTGTTAAACAATTGGTTCTGCTGAACGATACGTGTTTGTAAAAGCAAATATAGTGACTTCTGGTAATGAAGGGAATTCGGATGTCAAATGAACTCATTTCCCTAGCACAATAAGATAAATCAGACAACATATATGTTTTTAAGTTTGCTTGATAACTCCAGTCAGCTGATATGAAGGCAATGTGTCCTGGGAGGTGACAGAAATCCAGAGAGAGGTGAATTCAGAATTTAGGGCTTTCAGGATATGTTCTCTTAACAAAATTGAATTAATGAGAAATCAGTAATAAGACATCTGCAGAAAATCCACATTTTGGAGATTAAACAGTATAGTTCTATATAACTCATGAATTTCAAAGAAGAAATTCTAAGGAAATTAAAAAATATTTCAGAATTCGTGATATTGGAAATACTGCATCTAAATTTGTGAGATCTGGCTCAACCATTGTTAAGAGGAAAATGCTTTAAATGCTTATACTAGAAAAGATAAATCCTAAATCAATCTTCGCAGTTACCCTAAATCAAAATCCCAAATCAATCCCAAAAGACAAGTCCCAAATCAATCCCCACAGTTACCCTTTAAAAGACTAGAATGTAAACCGGGCGTGGTGGTGCAAGCTTGTAATCCCAGTACTTTGGGAAGCGGAGACCGGAGGATCTGGCTTCGCGGCCAGCCTCAGCTCACTCTCTCTCTCTCTCTCTCTCTCTCTCTCTCTCTCTCTCCCTGTCTCTCTCTCTCTACTTAGTGAGGCCCTCCGCAACTTCGTGAGACCCGGTTTCAAAATAAAGTATAAAAAATAGGGCCGGGGGTGTAGTGCAGAGGTAGAACGCCCCTGGGTTCAATCCCCGGTACCGCAAAAAAAAAAATTCAAGGCCAGCTTGGGCAACTAATTTAGCCAGACCCTGTCTCAAAATAAAAATAATAAGTGAAAGTTATTACTAAAGATACTATAGATAATAAAAAGATGGAAGGGAGTTTTATTAATAACTTTATACCAACAAACTCAACATCACAGACAAAATGAAAAATAAAATTTATAAGAACTGGCACACATGAAACAAACTCAGGACGATCTATATTTATTAAATAAATTTGCTTTAAAAAATTCTCACAAAGAAAACTCCAGATTTAAATAGCTTTATTTGGTCAATTCTATTAAAAATTCAAGGGTAAAGTAAAATAATAACAATCTTACATAAAATATAAAATAAAGAAGGTAGGACAATTATTAGAAGTTAGTATAATCCTAATACCAAAGTCTGTAAAAGATATTCCTAAAATAAAAAACAGACCAATATCCCTCATTAACACAGACACAAAAATCCCTAAAAAATTTTAATAAATTCAATCCAAAAGTATATAAAGAGAATAATACACCATGACCACATGGGGTTTATGCCAAAAATGCAAAGTTGGCTTAACATTTGAGAATCAACCAATATAATTCATCAAGAAAGGAGAAGAATGTTATAATAAACTGCATTGGGAAAAACTTAAAATTTATTAATAATAAAATCTCTTAGTAAATTAGGGAAAGAAGGGAATTTCCTCAAACTGCTTTAGGTCTTCTATGAAAACTGTATGGTTAACATTGTCCTTTGGGGTGAAATAGTGAACACCTTATCCCTAAACCTGGAAAGCAGGTCAAGATGCAACTCTGCTGTTATGTTGAGCATCTCATTGGTGTTCCTAGCTGTCGCAATAAGGCAAGAAAAGGAAATAAAAATGATATAGATCGAAAAGAAAGAAGTAAAGCTGGGCATGGTGGCCCACGCCTGTAATACTAGTACTTGGGAGGTGGAGATGGGAGGATTGAGGTTCCAAGGCCAGCCCCAGCAATTTAGTGAGACCCTGTTTCAAGATAAAAAATGAAAGGGGCTAGGGGTGTAGCTCCAAGGTAGAATGCCCTTGAGTTCAATCTCCAATATCTACCCCTAAAGTATGAAGTTAAACTGCCTTTATTTTGCAAGTGACATGATTTACATAGAAAATATCAAGGAATCTGAAGAAGAGCTATTTGAATTAGAAAGTGGATTTAGCAAAGCTGCAGGCTATAAGTATGGCATACAAAAATTGCAATTTTATATATTAGCATCAAATAATTAGAAAATGAAACAAAAAGATTAACTTACTACCATGTCAAAAATATAAAGCACTTAGGTCTAAATATAATAAAAAGCTTGTATTCTATAGATAAAAGGACATTACTGAGAGAAAGTAAAGGTCTAAGTAAGTAGATATAGGTACTGTATTCACTCATCATAAGACTCAATATTGTTAAATGTCAATCTCCAAACTGGATGATGAATCTATGAATCAATCTGAATTCAAGAAGGTTTTTTTAAACCAGAAATTGACAAACTGATTTTTTAAATTTGAAATTGTGAATAACCAGGAATAGCAAATACAATTTTGAAAAAGAAGAAAAAAGTTGTAGGACTTAAACTATGTAACTTCAAGACTTACTATAAAACTACAATGGACAAGACAGTGAGGTATATAGACATAATAAATCAGAGGAACAGAGAAGTGTCCAGAAATGTACCCACACATATAGAATGATTGCTTTTTGACAAAGCCACCAAGATAATTCCATAGAGAAATGGGTTTCTTTCCAACAACTGATGTATACATGTCAGCACTCATTGAACTAAACACTTAAGATGCAAATAGGTCCTTATATTAAAAATGTATTTAATTATATAAAAGATATGTGTTGAATTCTTTTTTTTTTGTGGTACTGGGGATTCAACCCAGGGGCATTCTACCTCTGAGCTACACCCCTAGACCTTTTTATTTTTTGTTTAGAAACAAGGTCTTGCTAGGCTGCTGAGGGTCTTTGCTAAGTTGCTGAGGCTGGCCTCGAACCTGCAATCCTCCTGTCTCAGCATCCCAAGTACTGGGATTACAGGTGTGTACCACCACGCCCACCTTAAAAAAGTGTGTATATATATATATATATATATATATATATATATTTCTTAATGAGAAAAATAAACCAAACACCTAACAGAAAAATGAACAGAACACTTCAAAAGAGGCTAATTATTATATAGATGTGCACAAATTCATTATCAGAGAAATGCAATTTAAAATGCAAGTGAATATTTCCTATGTATCCACGAGAATGGCTAAAATGAAAAAACTGACAATACCAATTCTGATGTTGCTGGGAATGTGAACTGGTAAGACCACTGGTTTGATTTTTATCTGCTAAACTTGAAGACACACATACTCAATGAGTCATATATGTATTCAGCAAAAGCACACGGGTACACTAAGAGACATATGCAAGAGTGTTTAGAGCAGCATTATTCATAATAGTCCAAATGAACAACCCAAATGCTCATCAACAATAGAATGAAAAAATTAAGTGTGCACTCTTGTACAAAGAAATTCTGATAGCAAAGAAAACGAATAAGCTGTGATTTTACACACAATGTGGCTGAAGCTTGCAACCGTGCAGAGCAAATAAAGCTAGGCACAAAATAAAACTAAGTGATTGCACTCATATATTGCTTAAAAATAAACAGGCAAAGCTAAACTTCAGTGTTTAAAGATGCATTCCTCGCTGATAATAGCACTGTAAAGAAAAGGAAGAAAGTGATTACCCTGGAGCTCTGGGCGTTCTGTTCCATCAGGGAGGCGGAGCCCCATGGACGGTGCTGAACGCAGGATTGACTGGAGGAATTAGACCTTATGTGGTTGTGGAAGAAGCTGGATCAAGGTAAGTTCAGAAAAGGAGTCAAAGGATAGAGAAAAGCCACCAAACAACACCCTGAGGGACTGTTTGGTCTGGGTGCAGAACTTTCTGGGGGGTCAGGAAGCAGGCACCTGAGGCTGCAGCCCAGGACTGTGAAGAGCTGCTGGTGCAGGGAAGCCAGCAGGCAAGGCCGGCGCCCCTGTGTAGCCACCATGGCTGAGCACGTCAAAGGCCCCGTTCTGAGCTGAGGTCACCGTTGGTTCAGCACAGTCCGTGTCAGAAGGAAGAGCTGGAAGTGGAACATGGGAGGATGAGGACGGAGACCTCTGGGTCTGACTGTCACCAAATCTGACCATGACAACCTCTATTTTTTTTTTTTTTTTTTTTTT
>PVJS01018861.1:0-34365 GCA_004027185.1 Glis glis | reverse complement strand
TCTTGGCTCCACTTTCCTCAGCTTGCCTCCTCAAACTTCTGAGACCCCTGGGTTTTGAGTAGCAGATGAGAAGAGGCTTTCAGAATGTCTGAAAATTCACACTTGACTGGGATTTGCAATATTGCTGTACATTCTGCTATGGTTTAGATATGGTTTGTTCCCCAAAGGTTCATGTGCTGGGAGCTTGGTGTGTCTGGTGAGGTGGTACTGAGATGGTAGAACCTATAAGAGGTAGGGTTTAGTGCAAGTGAATTAGGTCTCAGGGGAATCACCCTCATGAATAGATTAATGCTGTCTCCAGGGAGTGGGTCAAATCTCGTGGGACTAGATTAGTTCTCTAGAGAGCAGGTTGTTATGAAGTGAGTCTACCCCCAGTTGCTTGACCCTTCTGCATGCAGCCATTTCCCTTTCTGCTTTCCTGCCACATGGCAACACAGTGGGACCCTCACCAGGATGCTGTACCTTCCAGCCATCAGAACCATGAGCCAGATAAACTTCTTTATAAAGTACTCAGCCTCAAGTATTTTGTTATAGCAACACAAATCAGATGAAGGCACATTCTCCGGTAGTAATTAAAAGCTTTTTCTCATGTGTGCTTTCATGAGTACTTTGAGAAACATGGTTTTCCAGTCCTTGGAACCATACCCATCTTGGATCCAGTTCTTGGATCAATATTTCATTGATTTATTTCAATTGTGTCTGGTTGCTTTGCCCTTCCAAAGTCCTTGGAAAGTTTTGGTTTCCATCTCCTGAGATTTGCCATAAGCAGCCTTCTGTATATGAAATCTAAAACAACCCAACACAACTTTATTTCATGCCTGATCCACATCCTGTCCGTGAAAGTCTCATGTTTTTCGACTTCATTAAACTCTGACAATCAGGTTGCTCCCTAATTCAATATTCATTCCTCGATTTGCCCTCTCACAGCACCAATCAAGCTCTCTGCATGATTCTGACAATGTTTATGCTCTCATGATGGGGGAAGGGTTGGACGTTCAACCAACAGGTCCTCAGGCTGCAATCTGTGCACATCTCCTACACCCTCACATCTCCTGTTGGCATCTGTTATTATTTTTACATGTTGGATGAGACTGAAGCAGGAAGAGCCCTCAATGTCCTGCGATATTGGCTTGTATATTTGCAAAAAATGTATGCTTTTCAAATGGTCATGCTCTATATCTGGTGTTTTTAAACTTCACTTAACTTAAGTCTTCACTGGATATTTGATAATTGATTTTGCATCTTCATATCTGTTTTGCTTTGGGTAAAAAGAATGATGTAGGAATGAGAGTTGTTCTTGATTGGACCAAATTTCTTTCAAGCAGATATTATCCAGCATTACTGCATTTTCATTTTGCTGACATATAACTAGAAACTAGAGACAAATATTGTATGAGCTCTATTTTGTGGGTTAATTGTCTGTTTGCACTTTAATTTTGGAAATCTGCATAGCTTCTTCTATGAATCTACATGAGTCTTTTAATGAAAATTATAGCTTTCATGCATATCTGTAGTTGTGGGGAAAGAGAGAAAATGTAGAGGAGTAGGAGAGAGTAATTGGTAGAATGGTGAAAAAAACCTTTTTGTTTAAATGCCTGATTATAATTCTTAGTGCTTTATGCCTACAGACTACAACCTATATTATTTGCAAAGGCATTTTTTTTACTGAATTTTAAAATCTGTAGAGGTTTAGTGATGATCTCCTGCTATTTTATGGTTTACATTATATACTGAATTGGAAAAGTTCATATCTTTTGGTTGCAAGATTCTCAATTCTACAAAACTAAATCTTAAATTTTAAGTGATTTTTCCCCCACATCACAAAACTAAATAGTAGTGGAGGTGGAAGTGGAGCTAGAATTCAGCCTCAATATGTCAAGTTCTCTCTTTTGCTGGAGCCGAAACTAGAAAGAAAAATTTCAATATTTATTTCTGGCTCTTATGCTTCCATAGGATCTGACTATTGGGCATTTCCACACTATTTATGTCATCTCTGCTCATGACTATTTTACATGGTGAGGAAGTATGTGTGGGCGTGGTGATGGAGACAGGTATTAAGGTAATGCAGGTAACTGAAACTGGCAATTTCATGAGCTTTCTCTAAAATATTGTGCTGATTTCTCCTGAGAAGCTTCTCAAGGCATACCTTCCAAACAAAAACAAAAATTTGAGTAGCAATTGCTATTTATGAAGAGTTTGATGATAGCTATTTGCATATGCCATTTCATTGTACCTTCCCTTTGGTTTTAAAGATAATCCTAAAGAGTACAAGATATGTCCTTGACCTATAAGACTTTAGCAAATGAGTTCTTTCGTTATTACCCAGACAGTTCTAGGGCATTAGATGACTCTGACTCTATGTTCTGTTTCTCTCCGCAGTGTAATAAACTATCCTAAAATCCAGTGGCATCAGATAACGGTCAACTTGTTATGTTCAATGATTCCATGAGTCAGAAATTGTGGAAAGGTACAATGGAGATGGCTTGCCTCTGCTCCCTGGAGTGTGGGTCCTCAGCTGGGATGACATGGATAGCTATGGGTGAGCCAAATAGGCGGCTTCTTCACTCACATATATATTGTCTGGGTTGCAATGGCCAATGGATGGGCTCAGCTGCAGTTACTGATAAGAGTTCCTATATGAGGCTCTCTAGAATGACAGCCAAAAAGTGGAGATATATCATTAATATGGTGGCTCAGAACTCACAGCGCAAGAGAGCAAGGAAGAAGCTGCATGGCTTTGATGCCCTCACCTGGGAAGTCATGTATGGTCATTTCTACCACACTGTATTAATGTAAGCAATTACAAGTCCACCTCGAGTCAAAGAAAGGAGATGGAATCCATACCTACTGATGAAAGAGCTTCAAGACTTTGTGGCCATGTTTTAAAAGCAACTCACCAACTCCCCTCCTGACTTTGGTGTTATTCTTGTCACATTTTTGAATTTTGCTTACATATTATTCCTGTGAGAGATTTATTATAGATTTTAAAATAATACAAATTTAGACTCATCCACATATATAAACTCTCCGTGGCTCTTTATTTCTTTCTTCATCTCTTTCTTTCCATCTGAGATCATTTTCCTTTTACCAGAGCAGCTTCCTAATTTGTGTCATTTTTTTTTTGTCAATCCTGCTAGGAGTTTGTCAATCTTATTGATATTTCCCAAGAACCTGCTATTTGTTTCATTAATTTTCTCTATTGTTTTTGTCCTATAAATTACATTGATTTCCGCTCTGACCTTTATTATTTCCTTTCCTCTGCTTGTTTTGTGCTTATTTTCCTCTTCCTTGTTTAGGTTACCAGGGAGGGGAGGGCTGCTTCTTATTTGAGACTTTTCTTCTTTTCCAATGTATGTATTTATTGTTATCCATTTTCCTCTCGGCACTGTAGTTATGTCCCACACATTTTGAAATGTTGTATTTTCATCTTCATTCAGTTCAATGTATTTTTTAAATTTCCCTTGCAACTTCCTCATTAACCCATGGAATTTTTTTTTTTTTTTTTTTGTGGTACCGGGAATTGAACCCAGGGGCGTTCTACCTCTGCACTACACCCCCGGCCCTATTTTTTTTTATACTTTATTTTGAAACTGGGTCTCATGAAGTTGCGGAGGGCCTCACTAAGTAGAGAGAGAAAGAGAGAGAGAGAGAAACAGGGAGAGAGAGAGAGCGAGATGAGGCTGGCTGTGAACCTGGATCTTCCGGTCTCTGCCTCCCAAAGTACTGGGATTACAAGCGTGCGCCACCATGCCCAGCACCCATGGAATATTTAGATGTATTTTGTTCACTTCTGAATTCTTAGAGATTTTCCTGCTATGTTTTTGTTACTGATTTCTGCTTTGTTTCCATTGTGGTCCAAGAATGCTCTGTATGATTTCAATTATTTTACATTTATTTGTTTTATGATCCAGCATATGTTCTATGTTGGTGTATGTTCCATGGGCACTTGAAAACAATGTGTGTTCAATTGCTGTAAGGTGCAGGGTTCTATAAAGGCTAATTCGATCTTTTTGGTTGATGGTGTTCTTGAGGTCCTCCATATTGTTGCTGATTTTCTGTCTAGTTGCTCTGCTAATTGTTGAGAGAGGCACAGTGGTCTCCAACTATAATGGTTGTATTTATCTATTTCTTTCCTTTTTACTTGACATATTTTGAATCTCTGTTTTTTGGTGCATCCACACTTATCAGTGTCATGTCTTCTTGATGGATCAACCCTTTTACCATTAATGTCCCTCTGTTTTTCTGGTCCTTTTTATTGCTGAAAAGTCCACTTTATTTGAAATTACTATAGTCACTCATGATTTTATTTGGCTAATATTGGCATGATCAATCTTTTTATGAACCTTTACCTTCATCATAACTGTATCATTATATTAAAAGTGAATTTCCCATAGACACATATAATCAAATAATTTTAACCCAATCTTCCAATCTCTGTTTTTTCATTGTGATATGTAGATATTTTACATTTAATATAATTATTGATATATTAAGTCTTAAATGTGCTTTTATTTATTTTTGTTTTTGTTTGCTTTCTCTGTTTATTTTTGGTTCCCTTTCTTTTTCTTGCTTTCCTAACAACTTCTATTTTTTATAATTCTATTTTGATTTATCTACAGTGTGTTTGAGTGTATCTTTTCTACAGTTTTTTTAGTGGTTTCTCTAGGTGGTACATTATATATGCATGACTTATTCCAATCTACTGGTATCATAATTTCTTTTCCTTTTCTTTTTTTTTTTGATGTGGAACTGGGGGTTGAATGCAGGGGTGTTCAATCTTTGAGCTATACCTCCAGCACTTTTTGTATTTTTTATTTTGAAACAGGGTCTTGCTAAGTTTCTTAGGTTCTCACTAAGTTGCTGAGGCTGATCTCAGACCTGTGATCCTTCTGTCTCAGCCTCCCAAGTACTGGGAATACAGGCATGTGCCACCATGCCCGGCTCTCATGTTATCATTTTACCATCTCAAATGAAGTAAAAAACCTGACCTGCCTTTATTTCCTTTGTAATTGATCATTAAAGTATTTTAATCATGACTGCTTTAGAATTATTTTGTGATAATTCTAACTTCTCTGTCTTCCCAGTGTTCATATATATATGTATATGTATTCAGTTTTAGATCTTTCCAGAACTTGGCATGACCAGTAACCTTTAATAGAAACCTGAACATTTGCATATAATGTCATGGAGGTAATGAGGCCACCCCTATTATAGCAGGATTTCACTTAAATATATTATATTATTTAATTTTTCTGTTTTAGCTAGCTTTCTCTGACACTGATATGGTGGGGAAAACAGGAATATCACTTTGTAACTTCTAGATAGATGTAGAAGTCCAAGTTCTCCAGTCAGAGGTTTAACACCTGAGGGGGCCTTTCCTTGTTTCTGCTATGTAGGAGTGGGGGTTACATCTCCCATGTGGTCTGTATTGATACTGTGGTGGGATGGCCTCCTTATCATAAGGAGATGGGGAAAGTCCGACCTCTCCACTAGGTCTCCTCTGACACTACCTGAGTGGGGACGTAGGCAGTGGCCTTGCCACTAACAGATGGAGTGGAAGTCAGGGCTCCATATGTAATAGTCTTCACTGACATCATAGTGGGCAATGGTTTGTTACCAGCCGACAGGGATGAATGTCCTGACTCCCTACTTGAACTCTGAAACTATTCTGGTAGGGGTGTTAGGGTGAGTTGCTAGGGCCTTGCAAGGGTGGAACTCTAGCTCCCCTTTGGCCTTGGCCAGTATTGATGGGGCATGGGCTATGGCTATAGACTTTTCCTGTGGTGTATGGTTGTTGTAGAGTGATTATTGTCTAAAAGTTTTCTGTCTTGCGAGGATGTCCCTTTTCTGGTATTTTGATGAGAGCCTGAAGGTTTTCATTGAACTTTTTTGTCTGTTCACTTTGACATTGCTGGGTTGTTGGCTTCTGCTCTAAGTCTGGGATTTGTAAGATAAATAGAAACCCCAGAGACACACCATCGTATTTTTACTTGGACACGGAGGTCCCTAGCTCATTTATATTCCGCCTTCCAACTTTCAGCGTCTTCTTATGTTCACTTTATGTGTAATAAAGTATGTTTAGTTGTATTTATTGGGAAGCATGGGGAGAAGTACACTTACTATACTTTATTGGAAGTAGGCAGTCCTAAAACTCTGGAAAACCTTATCTTTTCACTTTTCTGTAATTTAGAATACTGGCCTTAATATTTGTATAAATTTTGTGCAATGACTCTTCCTCATTTATATTATTATTATTATTATTAGTAGTAGTAGTAGTAGTAGTAGCAGTAGCAGTAGTAGTAGTAGTAGTATAGTAGTACTGGATATTGAACTCAGGGACCCTCTACTTTCAAAATACATCCCAGGTCTTTTTTATTTTTTATTTTGAGACAGGGTCTCTTTAAGTAGCTCAGAGTCTTACTAAATTGCTGAGGCTGGCCTTGACTCTGTGATCCTCCTGTATCAGCCTCTCAGACACTGAGATTAGAGGCATGCACCCCTACACCCGGCCTTCCTTGATTTTTTTTTTTAAGCTCAATATTGTCAGGTGGTAGAATAAGGATTGCATGGGATGGTGTTAGGAATCTTCTGATATGCTACCTTCAACTCAGACTCCTTAATGAGATAACTCTTGATTAAAACCATGCATGGGTAGAGGCATTATTGCATATGAACCAGTGTCATGGGTATTCTAACAAGCTGGAATTAGATCTTAAATTGTATTCACTGACATGTCATCAGGACCCAGGCATAGCAGAGTACACCTGTAATTCCAGTACTTGAGAGGCTGAGAGAGGAAGATCTCAGGTTAACAGCCAGCCTCAGCAATTTAGCAAGTCTCTCAGAAACTCAGTGTAGACCCTGTTTCAAAATAAAAAATAAAATAGGGCTAGAGTGTATCTCCGAGGTAGAATTCCCTAAATTCAATCCCAGTACTACACACAACACACACACACACACACACACACACACACACACACACACACACACTAAAAACTATATCATCAGTATATTTACTATATTGGTTTCAAATTTTTCAAGTCATCACTATTCAAGGAACCTCTTGAATCACCTAGCTGTATATCCCACTTATTTCATATCTGTATTGGACAGGGTTCACTAGACTAACAGAATGAGTATATTTGAAAAAGGGATTTATCAGATGGGCTTACAGTTTGAAGCAATGTAGTCCCAAGTTCTGACTGCACGTGGAGAGTCAGAGGATCCAGTAGCTGGTTGAGCATTCTAAGAGCTGGAGTCTTAGGATCGGAGCAACCCCTAATTCAGTCCCATCCAAGATGTGAAGATCAGGAAGCTCTTCGGAGAAACGATGGTGAAGTTTCAGTTCGAAGGGCTGGAGGCCAACGATCTCAGATGAGAGCAGAAGATCAAGAAGCTCTTCAGAGAAACGGCGAAGTTCCAGTTCTATGAGCCGGAGGCCGATGATCTCAGGCGAGAGCAGATGCGTTTTCTTCGGAAAGAGTCGCACATTGCTCTACGTGGCTTCTCCCTCTTTTATCTAAGTCCTGCACCTATCAGAATCCTGCACCTATCCAGAATCACCTATCAGATCACTTCCAGTGATCCTTAGGCAGACATATGGAGTAACCAAAGACACACAGAGAAGCATAGAAGAAGAGATGCAAACTGGGATGGGATGAAAAATAGACAGTGATAATCCACCAGAGAGCATGGGCATTTAAATCTAATAGGTGTAGATATCATTTACAGTGCTTCATATACCTCTTATGATTTGCTGATTAAATTATTTGTATGTTATAAAATGATTTGTTGGTTCACAGGCTGGGTGCATTGTCACTCTGTCCCCAGTGACGCCCACCTTCTTCTTCTTCACATTTTTCGATACCCATAGCTGAGTGTGATGGGACATCAAAGTGATTACAAACAGCTGGCATGCGATATGATTAATTATTTGGCTTACTGGGAGGTAATTCTTGCCAACAGTGAGTTGATAGAAGAGATAAGAATTTAAATGTAATAACAGTGCAGTATTAAACAGTCCTACTTATGTGGCTTAAGGTAAACAAAAAGGTCATACTAGAAATATTATATATAAACCACTATTAAAGAATATTTGATGCCACTTATTAGAGAATCCTGTGCGTCTTCCTCTGAATTGAGGTAACTAGTGCAACCTCTGAATTGAGGATAGATTAAAATTTAGCTACTGAAGCCCAAGACATAGGTCCCATACCCTGTCTGTGACTCCATGTAAGTCAGATCTAGAATTCTGCAATTAAGTCTTACTCACATGAGAGCTTTGCAGAGTGAATCATTAGACTTTTCCCACTTCTACTTGTAATATATTTTTATAGGTGGGCTTGGTTGAATGGCTCTAAGAATAGGCAAAAATGTTACTAGTATTGCATGGATTAAATTATTGCTTGGGTGGCCAGCCATAATAAACTTCATGGCTTATTGAGGACAGTTCCAGTTTGCAACTGTCATCCTGGCATAATTATCTGGCTATCTGTTTCACCCTCCAGGTCCCTGGTTTAGATCATAAATTATATGGTCACTCTAGTTATTATGATTTCTGTGTGTTTTTGGTTTTTGTTTTTGACAACCACAGATCACATGAAAAACATCCAACATTTGGATAATGAAGCTTATAATGAGCTTCTGAGCATTATAACACTGATGTTCACCATGAGATGTAAAAATATTATCCACTTTGATCACTTGGTTGATATGTACAATGAGAAAGCAAAGTGTTGTAAAGCACTTTTATATATAAAGAGTCCCAAGAACCTATTAGTCCTACTGCTTAAATGGAATGGGAGACAGGATAACATCAGAATTCATTTCCAACCAATATTCTTAACTCTGTGTGTGTATGTGCGTGTGCGTGTGCACATGTGTGAGTGATAGATGGACCCCATTAACAGTGTGGAGAGCCCATTTTAGTATAGTCTTGTAAATATATACAGTAAAATACATGGGAT
The DNA here is from genome assembly GCA_004027185.1 of Glis glis. Lineage (NCBI taxonomy): Eukaryota > Metazoa > Chordata > Mammalia > Rodentia > Gliridae > Glis > Glis glis. Next base: position 25,399 of record PVJS01018861.1, on the reverse strand, counting down.
TTTAAAGGAAATCAATTATATCAAAATGCTATTATGAGTATTTAAATATACAATATAGTAAAAGATGTCCTTTTTTATGAATGCATTAAGTAATGAGACCTAGAAGCAGGTCTAATAACAGCTATAATTTCAAAGAAGAGATAAATATAAATGGTGTTTTGAGATATCTGGAACAAGTGCAATATGATGTGAAAATACCTGTAATTTCTATTGGTGACAAAGTCATGGATACTGCCATAGCTAGTGTGCTCTTTGGTCTACATTCATAATTGAATGAAATGCTAAATTACAGCTGGAGGGTAGTGAAAATGAAAATGTAATACTTTTCCTCCCAAGTTTTCAGACCCTCTGAAAATTTATCAAAAATTATATCAAAGGCTTCTCATGTGGGGAGGTGCTGTTTAGAGATCTCAGGTTAAGCATCCTTGCTCTAAAATAATATTAACTCAATTTGAGGTAGATAGATTATTTTTCATGTCCTTTAAAGGCTGGCACAGTAAAATAACCCAAATAAAGTAGAAAATGAGCTTCCTGGTAAATAAAATCAGATCATGTTATCTAAAAAACAAACATGTTCCCTTTATGTGTATTTAAATTTACAAACTTATGCTTTTCTAATCCATAGACTGCAGGTGATGTAAAACATCCTCCATTTTTAGGTAGAACTATGATGATCACAAAAGGAAAAATACAAACCCATTCTCTTGCCATTTTATTCCTTGATGCCATTTCCTCCATCCAGATCTCGTTGGACTCACAAGCTGGGAGATTCTCTACTGTCTCATAGTAACAGATGACATCACTCCAGTCATTCATTGAATCCGTGGTTTACAGATTTTTTTCTGTAATCTCATGTGTATTTTTACCTTTCTCAGGGTTATACCCAAAGTACGTACTTGGCACATTGCCCAGGGGGTATATTCTCAAGTTCCAGGAGAATCAGAAGTAGTAAGGATGGATACCCCATATTACTAAAAAACCAGAGAGTCCATGGTCCGTGTTGAAGGTGGGGATGCAGGGATGAACTAGAGAGTGAAATCTAACACAGGAACCTGGTGACAGGCATCAAGGTTGGTAAGGAATGTGGCTGGAGGTGTCCTGAAGACAGTAGTTCCCAAGTCTACTCTTGAGAAAAGCAGCATTTCAAAGTAGATGTGTGAAATTCTTTCTCATCACTTTCTCATCACTTTCTGTGCTTCTAAATCATCACTAGCAGATCCATATTCTTTCCTTTCTGTCTGGAATGTGTTCCACAATGGGACAGTGGACATTGGGTGGAGAATTAGCAAAATAAGTGAACCAGCACCTGGCTTCCTTCCCATCTGCCTCCCTCTCTCCTGGTCTGGCCCGTTTCTGGATTTGGTCATAAGTCCAGTCCTCCTTGACACTGAGAAGGAAAGTGGGAGAAATCTCACCTGGGCGTGAGCTCTACCATAGTGTGTTATTCAGATGGGTGAACCCCCCCTTTCCACCTCAAAGAAATGAAGGAAACTCCCTCACCTGTCTGAGCTCCCTAGCTGGGCGCTGCGAGGTCAAGACACACATTGAAGTTATTCTCTACCTAGTAGTCCACCAGTGGTTCTAAACCAACACTGAATTTCCAGAGAATAAAGAAAGCTGGTTATTTTGAGCCTCCAAATGTGAGAGAGTGAGAAAACAAGAGTGGGGGAGGTGCCGGGCATGGTGGCGCACGCTTGTAATCCCAGTACTTTGGGAGGCGGAGACCGGAGGATCTGGGTTCGAGGCCAGCCTCAGCTCTCTCTCTCTCTCTCTCTTTCTTTCTCTCTACTTAGTGAGGCTTCTGCAACTTTGTGAGACCCGGTTTCAAAATAAAGTATAAAAAATAGGGCTGGGGGTGTAGCATGGAGGTAGAACGCCCCTGGGTTCAATTCCCGGTCCGCAAAAAAAAATTAAAAAAAAAAGAGTGGGGGAGCATGTGGGAGTGGATACAGAAGGCTCACAGTTAACCATCATGAAGACCCTTCTCTGTCAAGCTCCACAGCTCCCTTTAAGTTTCTCTAAAGCCCTTTCATTTGACTGTTCCTCCCTCCACCACATGCATCAAAGAAAGATAGCAATGAGCATCAAAACAGCGTTAACACACAGCATTTCTGCCACAAATTAAAAGGCAGGAAAATCACTGTGCATATTCTGTGATGGCAGATCACGTTGCTTCCCGTAGCCAGGGCAGAGGAAGTCTGGACAAGGATTGTGGGTGTCACGGGGTTAGACCTGTCAGGGGAACGGATACCGGGGAAATCACATGTCCTGCCTCTGCTGCAGATAGCCGGAGGGTCCGGTGTCTACTCTTGACATCCTTAGGCCTGGGAACAAGATGGAAAGGTAACATAGCAAAGAGAGGGCAGTTTTGAAAGAAAATGGAGGGAGGGAAAAGCAATCCCCAGTTGCCGATAGATTTCAGTTCATCATTGTTGATTTTGGACTAAAACCTTCTTTCCAGCCACGCAGGCAGGCAGAGGTGAATTTATCAGATGTGATTTTTATCAGAACCCACCCTATGAGGCGGCCAGCAGTCACCGCGGGACCCCAGCGCCTGTGATTGGTTCTGACACCTCCGGCCGAAAGGGCTCTTGTTCCTCGAATGATCTTCTCTTTTAGATGGTATTGAGTTGGGACTGATTTTGATAGCCAGTTTCAGTCAAGAATCATAAAGTTATTGCACATTTAAAACCGTTGGTATGAGAATCATTCTCTCCCTCTTTTCTTTCTCTCATCATTTCACAGGGCTGCAAGGTTACAGAAAGGTCTAATCAATTGTCAAACTCTCTTTTATCACCGAGAAGGTGGTAAGAAAAAAAAAAATCTAACTGCCCTACTGTAGGGGGTTCTTTGACTACACAGCACCCTTTTCCCCATACAATGCTGCCGTGATTAATGTCCTCCCACCTCAGACCTTGTTAAAACCTGTTCTCTCAAGCAGCTTGGTGGAGCACAGTAAGAGCCGGGCCGAGGTTGCATAAATCAACGTGTTCTCACAGTCCCCAGGATATCCATTATAGATGCCAGCTGGATGGCTGGAAGATAGAGAAAAATGAATATTGTATCCTGTGGCCTTTTGCCTCTAATGACCACTTTTCAACATTTTTGAAGGCATGATTAAATTTTGATAACTGGGGAAGTCACTCTATGCAGGCTGAAATAGAGATAAATTGACGGAGGGTCTGACATCTCAGTGGAGAGCAGGCAACTAATTAGTGTGTGAAGCGCACTCTGAAAGAGATGTAAAAGGGAGGCAGGTTTAATCAGAGGAGCTGCCGAGGTACAGGAATAGTCGGGGATAATTGCGGCCTAGGTAGAAATCACAGGCTCAATGAGCGGCTTTTTCTGGCCGCTTGATTGGCAGCCGCTGACCTAGTGGCCGGCACCCTTGAACCCTTACAACGGTAACAGCCTTGTCAGAGCGATTTGCTCACAGCTCTCTGTGACCAGTTATTTCAGCCGCCGAGCTGGGACACCCAATTTGAAAGGGCGCTCCGCTCCCCTGGCTGGCGGGGGAGCTGGGCGGAACAGCCTCATTATTTCTGATGACTTTGCTTTTGAACCTGGTCACCCTTCCTTGCCCCCCAGCCCTCCATAGCCTACTCACACTTAGGCGCACTCTGGGACGGCTTCTGCAAAGATCCAGTGTCAGGGCCACCGGGCTGTTCCTTGAGGAGTGGGGGATTCCGATTCCAAGGCACAAGTGATGTATGGGAATTAGGCAGAAAGGGAACATCCCCCTGGGAGAGTGCCAGGCCACTAGAGCCTGTGTTGCTCCTGGGAATGGCTGTCCCTAGTTACCTCCTCTTTCATGCCAGGAGGCAAGCCTGGCAAAGCTCCTGTGTCTATCAGGGACTTCTGCCTTCCTCCTTTGAAAGCCAGCATGGCAGATCAGAGGCAGCCCATTTAACCCTCTCTCTCTCCCCACACCCACACCTCTTTTGGTGGCTGGAAAGATGGTGCCCCAGGCCAGAGCACTCTGACATTCATTCCATCTCAATCAGGTACCTGCTAGGGAGGATTGTGTTTATTGCTAGCAGGGAGTTTTCTGACATAAAGTCCTGTTTCGGAGGATAAGCTTTTCTTTCCTGCAGAACTGCATTAGCAACGGACACATGACGTTTTCCTTTTATTATATTGTTTTTTGGGGAAAAGGAGACTAGATAGAAGGGACCAACATCCCAGAGAGATTGTTCTTATAAAGAAGGTAAGTGGCACAGCATGATGGTGTACACCTGTAATCCCAATACTTGGGAGGCCGAGACAGGAAGATTGCGGGTTCAAGGACAGCCTCAGCCACTTAGGGAGACCTTGTTTCAAAATAAAAAATAAAATGTGGCTGAGGGTGTAGCTCAGAGGTAGAAAGCCCCTGGGTTCAATCCCCAGTACTCCCTCTCCCCCAAAAATAGGGCTGGGGGTATAGCTCAGAGGTAGACTGCCCCTGCATTCAATCCCCAGTACTATACATACATAGGAGGAGGAGAGGTGTTCCTCCTCTTCTTTCTCTTCCTCCTTCTCCTCTTCTTCTTCCTTTTCCTCCTCCTCCTCCTTCTCCTTCAACTGGAATTTACCTTCTCTTTTGAAACTTACTGGTTACCTGGGCTGGGAATAATGCCAAAAACCAGGGTACCTGATTTGATTTGTGTTTGTAGTGACAGCTTACAGTTGAGGAGAGGCCTATAGTTAGATTTTTTCCTAGTTGTTTTGTGTTTCTTTCTTTTTAAAATGGCATTTCCCTCATGTGAGCATGAGGCCTGGTTGTTACTTGGAACACACAGTCCCAGGCCTTGAATGTACTGGTCCTTCTGTGTTGGCCAGTGGGAACCTCTGTGGCTTGGACTGCGTGTAACTGCCTGCTTGGTAAAAATAGACATGGCCTCAAATCATTGCTCATTTCCCCGAACATACCTGCTTCATACTACAGAACATTAGGTGTATAGGATGCTCCATTTAAATCGATAGGATTCCCTTCCCAATCTCATTCTCCGCTGACACTGGCTGCATTAAGTATAGACTAGGGAATATTCTCCAGCTTTCTGGCCTAAGGGTTCCTGGGAAGCTTGAAGGTCAGGGGCTGCATGTGCCCATATCCAAAAGGGTGCCCAGCTTCCGAGGGCCAATTCCTAGTGGATGGGTGCCTGCCATTTTCAGCATAGTACCTTACACTACAGCATGACAATTTACTTTTCCTTCCTTCTCCATATCTTAGTTAGGAAGTTCCACACAGAATAACAGAGAAAAACAAAAAGATGACGACATCTAGAATGCAGATTCTCTCTGCTCTCAAATAATTGCAATGCACTATCACAAATAAGGTAACGAGAAGCCCCAGGGTTGCTGTGGAACACAGAGGAAGGAGTCAGAGTTCTGCCTCAGAAGCTCAGGAATGCTACCACCTCTGTATCCCTGAAGAATGAATTGAAGTTTGCCAGATAAAGATGGAATAGAAGGGATTCTCAGCAGGGGAAAGAGTATGCCAAAGTCACAAAAGGGCACCTGTGTTTAGTGAGTACCTGGATGACATGGGCATCCTGAGGAACATCACCAGAGATGAAGACAGCAGCCAGATGACAAGAGATCTTGCATGAGGTTGTCCTTGCCTGCATCCATTCCACTACCAAAGCTTGTGTGATGACCGGCACACAGTAGATGCTCAATGCATGTGTATTTCATGAATGAATGAATGAATGAATGAATGAATGAATGAACACATGACTGAGGGAATGAGACATTAATAAAAAGTCTTCTGATGAGATTAAAAACAACAGGGAATGTAACTGGCAGATAAGTAGGAGGAGGGGAGGGTGAAATAGACCAGGAAAAGGGAGATGGGAGGGCTGAAGCAAAAGTGGGCTCTGATTCATGATACCACTTGGGGTGAGCCCATGTGCTCAGTTGTGTGTGTGGAGGTTAAAGGAGCAGGACTGTGAATGTCTCTGGGGTGTGTGCTTGGCGATGGTTAGACACGGAATGGCATAGCTAGAGCAGGGTGTGAGAAAGAGCTCAAGGTAAACACACGTGAGCAGTTGTATGGTCCAGCCAGACAGGCTGGTCTTGGGAAGGTGGCTGTGGAGAGCAGCAGTAAGCCTCCTCACCAGGACCCCCCAGTGCTCCACTGTGCGCCTGTCGGTTTGTGCTCATCTCAGATGGGCATCTCTACCTCCACTGGCATGCTATGAAATTTTGATAACTCTGTAAAATTATTTCCCCCTGAGTTTTAATACCATGATCATGATGTCTGACCCATTAGGTGAAAATGTTGAGTTGAATAGATTGTTGTTGTATTATGTAGATCCTGTGGAGTGGGATGTAATTTATTGAATGTAATAGAAAGATGAATAGCATCTTATTAAGCTGATACCAAAGGAGATGGTACATACAGTACATTTATTTATTTCTAAAAAATATTGCTTATGGGCCAGGTGTGGTGGCTCATTTTTATAATCCCAGTACTTGGGAAGCTGAGACGGGAGGGTCACAGGTTCTAAGCCAGCCTCAGCAACTTAGCAAGACTTTGTTTCAAAATAAAAATTAAAAAGAGCTAGAGGCTAGGGATGTAGCTCAGAGGTAGAACACCCATGAGTTCAATCCCCACTACCATACATATTACAAATTTTAATTAATTATTTTTGAATATCCCTGCATGGCCATGTCATAATTACATATGGGTTGTAAATGCAGAAACTGAGGGACAGAGAGGATAAGTAACTTACTTGAGGTCATAGAGGAGTAAGCAGAGGAGACCAGATTTGAACCTAACCTTCATATCAAAGTCCCTCTCCTATTCACACCTGCTGCCTGGCTTCTGGTGTCCTGTGTGGCTGACAGCCAATTAGCCAATTCCCAGAGTGAGAGGCCCAGCTAGAGGGTGGTGACCACATACAAATCAATCCTCTCACATATCCTGACAAATGCTTAATGTTTTGCAAGTACAAAATGGTTGAGGACCCCTAATCCAAACAGAAACTCCCATTGATCCTGCCCAGAGGTCAAGAGGTCAATCGACTTCATACTACCCAGGGGTACTGGAGTTAGGTGTTGGTTGGTGTAGACTGAGTAGAGTGGATCTCTGATATTGAGCTAGTTCTGTGGGCCTTTGTGGGCTCTGCCTGAGGCTCTGGAGCTACCTAGTAGTAAAACAGGGGAGACCCTGGAGTCCGTTTCCCTAAATTGAAACCCTGGCAGTACCACTCACAGGCTATGCTGTCTTGGGAAAATTCCTCATTACTTTTCCTCTCTCTATCTCAGTTTTCTCATCTGTAAAATGGGGGTGATAATGGCCCTTGCCATAGAGGGGCCTTGCAAGGTCTCAGTGAATGCACGCTATGATAAGATAGCTGCTTTTGTTACTAGTTTACTAATAGCACTCCAGCATCCACGTCACCTCCTCTTCCCACAAATCTCCCTATTTGTGTCCCATTAGTATCTGTATGAATTGTTAATACAGAAAAGACAAGGTATTTAGGGGTGAGGGTCCATGATCTAATCCTTGAATTTGACCCTTCATGTAAATACCGTGGGGCATTCAGATGGCGACCTTTGCTGACACTCTCCTTTCCAGCTACTCTCCTGGTGTCCGTAAGTTAAGGAGAACAGTGGTGAATGGCTGGTGCAGGAGACATTCGTAAGGTGCCAGTCCAGCCCAACTTCCTGGTTCTCAGAAAACCTAAAGGCACTCTACTGTTTAAAAACCAGGCAGCACGCATCATGTCTTCTGGCGATCCTAACTCTCTAAACTGGCATTATTTTATTTATTCTATTTCTTTTTTTGTATTTTTTTTGCGGTACTAGGGATTGAACTCAGGTGCATTCCACCTCTGAGCTACACCCCCGGCCCTATTTTTTATACTTTATTTTGAAACCAGGTCTTACTAAGTTGCAGAGGGCCTCACTAAGTAGCTGAGGCTGGCCGCGAACCCTGATCTTGCGGTCTCAGCCTCCCAAGTACTGGGATTACTAGCATGCGCCACCACGCCCGGCTTATTCTGTTTCTCAGTTGTACTTCTCGTGCCCCAAGTTAGAGAAATCATAATCCTTGGTTCCTAGCACACTCTTGTCATTAGTCCACACATTTCTGACTTCTCTGTCCACTTTTTATTGTCATTTGAGTTGCATTTCCACAGTAAATTGCCCCACTAAACTGTCTGGGCCCAACAGGAAGTACCCTGTCATTTTTTAGAATGACAAGAACATGACTAATAAAAAGAAGGCTTGGCTTTGGGCTGCTGTTATTACCTGGGTCACACATTGCCTGGGTCCCCGCTCTGCCCTTGGTGTACACTGATGTGTATAAATGGTAAAATGAACATTTCATCAGCTTTACATATGTACATATACTCATAATTCCCGTAGAAATTGACATGCGGAACATTCGAACCCTTCAGAAGATGCCCTCAGGCCTTCTCCATCAATACTTGCCCCACCCCCAACTCAGCTGTAACTGCTGTTTGACTTCTATCAACATAGTCTCCTGTGTTCTTAAATTGTGTATAAATAGGGTTATGTAATATGCACTCTTCTTTTTTTTATGTTTTTATTGGTGCATTGTAGTCTCACATCACAATAGTATCAGTTTGGTGTTAACATACATGCACAAAACTCTTGGTGTCCCTCCCCCCCGCCTCCCCCCCACATGTAGTACTGAGAATGATGTTGGTATAATCTCATATATACACATTGTTTATGACAGTAATTCCATAGATTCACTTCTTTCTTGCCCTTCCCCTTCCCTTGTACCCCTTCCCTTGCACCACCGAGGGTTCTCTGTTGTCATTGGAGTCCCTTTTGTGTCCCCACTACTCCCTAGGTTGCGCAGTAATATGCACTCTTCTAAGGCAGGATTGTTTCACTTCGCTTATATGAGTAACATTCTCCCAAGTTGTTGCAGGTAGCAGTAGTGCGTTCTATTTTACAACTGTGTAGGTTTGCTTATATGACCACATAGCAATTTATTCACTCATTACCGAACTGGTGGATATTGAGTTGTTTCCATTGTGTGCCTACTATGAATGAAGCGTCTATGGAGGCTCTGGTACATGAAACACACTCATGTTTCTTAAGAACATGCACAGAGGTGAATTTCATGAGGCACATGGCACAGGACATAGGTTTGGCTTTGGTAGACCCGATGGAACTATTTTCCAAAGTGCTTGTGCCAGCCTGGTCCACTTTTATTTAATTCATTAATTGTTTTTAGTAACACAAAAATTTTCTGCAAACTCACCCTTGAATGAAATAAGGTGTATCACTCCTACTTTATAAAGGAAGAAACTGATTCCAGAGAGATTTCGCGCTTGTACATATCACATAGTTTGAAAATGCCATAAATGAGAGCAAGACCCGGGTCTTTTGAATCGAAGGACAGGACTCTCTGTCTTTGTATAACAACTCTACTTTTAAAGCATTGAGTTATTGGTAGGCAGAACAAGCACTTGTAAGGCATTCAGTGGGACAGAAATAGGGAAGGGAAAAAAAACTCAAATTCTGGCCAGAAAATTTGCGCATTTCCCATTTCTGCCAAGGATCTTGCTGGCAGAGAGCAAAATGCCTGTCGGACATGAAGGCTGGCATGAGTCCCAGCACAACCGGCCCATACCTTGTTTGGCATCATAGATTCAATGTTGTACGTGCCCACAGGGCCAAGGTATGGCATCCCTGCTCAGACCTTCTTATTGTCATCACTAAAGCTTTCTCTTCATTAAAAAAGATAACCAGTACCTGTGCTAGGCAAAGTATGGTTGAGGGACCAGCACCAAGACATCACTCAGGAGTGTATTAGAAATGCAAAATCTCATGCCCCAGCCCACATCTTCAAAATCTGCATTTTAGGGTCCATCCCTAAATGATTCCTATGCTCATCAGAGTTTGAGAAGCACTGCCTTGTATAGTTATAGAAGTCACTTTCTTCCTGCTTGGGAGTATTTGGGAGTGTGATTTTTCATCTCTGAACCTCAATTTCCCTATGAGGAAAATGTGGTTGTTGATATGTACTTTGCAAGGTTATACTAATGACTAAAGCAGAAGTAAGGTAGCTATGGTAATTCCAGACAAGTGCTTGGTGTAAGGCCAAGTGATAGATGCTATTCTTAGAAATCTTCTCAAGCAAAACGGGCCTGGCTAACTTTCTCAATGGTAAAATGCAAGCATTTAATGATTCCAATCACTCTGGAATCAGTGCCCTTCCCCCCTTACCTGTGCCAGTACCGCAGGGGGAGTGTTTGTAAACATCAGGCCAGACTTGGATCTATATCTGCAAGTTACCCAAGCATTAGAACCAAGTTCCAGGCCTGCTTCAACTGATGTTCTCTGCTGATTGCTGCCTCTGAGCCATAGAACTTCACTTACAAAAGAAGAAACTATAGATATGGAATACAAAAACACCCGCCAGGATAATAAGCATGTTTGGAGGGAAATTTTGTTATATAATAGGACAGAGACATCCATGCAAGAGGAATAAGGGCAGAGGGTTGAGAGATGGGAGATGTGACATGTCAGACAGGCTGTATGTATAAATATTGCTCATAAGCAAATTAAAGATTTCTTAAAATGAGCACAGAAAGGTCTTCCCAGCTGAGCTGTCCTGAAAAATGAGATGTCCCTGAAGTACAAGTTAGTGTATTTTCCTCGGTTGAATAGGAAAAGTATGTTTGATTGGATAAATGTCTTTAGCAAAGATAATTACATGGGTACCTGAAACATTAGCTGCCTGGTCATTTTCTGCAGGGTTAATATCAGTGGAATATGAGTTTTATTTAATGACCTTTTCTCTCTTTTCCCGGTACTAGTTTTCACTGCGTGATTTCTGACTTCGGTGTCAGATTGTACAGAAAAGCAGTTTAAAAGGTATTGGTGATAAAAACAGCCCCGATCAATTTTTAGAGGCCCAAGAGTGGTGATGACTTAATTGCTACCTTAGTGAAAAGGCTGTGATCCTCATGCTAAATTATTTAAAAAAACAGCTTTCAATGTAAGTTTTCAGAATTCTGTCCAGTCTCTTGATGTTTGAAATGGTACCAACAATTCAAGTGCAGCAATCTTAAGAAAGGTGAGTTCGTGGCTAATTTGAAATGTAAGACTTTAACAACCCAGTGGAGTTGGGGTACTGGGGAAGGTGGAGCAGGCAAAAATGCAGACTATGTAGATAATGAGGGTAATCAATCCATCTCGATAGCCAGCAAGTAACCGTCGTGTTTGAAATGGAGTATTGTACCTCCTGCCACAATGACATATCCAATTAAGCAATATCCTATTATTACTTCTCACCTTATGTGATTTAACAAAAACATCATTGAAACTAGGAGAAATCATTCTAAACACAAGCAAAAGAAAATTCTTTGATGGGAATTGTAATGGTGTCTTTCACAATCTCTGACAGGTAAATTATGAACAGTTATAGCGAAACTTTGGAGTATAATATTAATTTGAAGTAAGTTCAGACTATCTGTGGGGCTTTTATTTTTATAAGTGAGTGTGGAACCATTGGGAGGGAGGGAGGGGGACTACTTTCTTCCTTCTTTTGAAAGATGAGAGCTTTAGCATTTATCTTCTAGATAATAATAATAAACAGTAAGTAGTGAGGGTCAGATTAGGACATGGTGCTTCCTGGAATGAGCCCTTTAGTGATGGTCTTTTTCTCAGAACTCTATCTCTCCTAAAGCTTTCAAGGTGGGTAGCTGATTCTCATTTACTGTGTACATTGTTTTCCAAGTATGACATTTCCAACTGATTATATTTTCTAAGCTACTAATCAATGATTCAGCATAAACATGGAGTGGTTAATTAAATTATTGCCATCCTAAACTTGAGAGAATTGGAATTTCACTTCCTGAGGATATAAAGCCCAATAGCGCAAACAGTAATATCAAAACTTGAAAACAAGCCAGGTGTGGTGGCACACGCTTGTAATACCAGTACTTGGGAGGCTGAGACAGGAGGATCGGAGGTTCGAGACCAGCCTCAGCAATTTAGCTAGACCCTGTTTCAAAATAAAAAATAAAATCAGATGGACTGTATAGGTCAGAGGTAGAATGCCCCTGAGTTCAGTCCCCAGCACCACACACACACACACAAAAATTGAAAACAGACACTGAGAATATTTTTCAAGGAAACAGATGGGCCTGAAGTCAGTGTCTTAGCATGCACCATTTCTGGTGCTTGTTTTACTAAGTCAAGAAATTCAGACTTCACCCACGGATTTCTTATCTACAGACAATGCAAAGAGAATATAACTTCATTGTCACTGTAGTTATTACTCATTGAAATGAGTCCCTGAACTAACTTAAAAAGAAGTTCATTGGAACCTTAGCAATGATTTGATAAGTTTGAACATTGTACAATATAGGAAATAAATGAATGGATGTTATATTTGATAGAACAGTGAACATATGCACTATTGCAAAATGTGGCATGCATTGGAACTTTAATGGAGTTGCAGATTCATAAAAACATAGGAGCATTTGGTATCATGTAATCCAGCCCCAAAATCTTATTGTATCCCCACAATTTCATCATTCAATTTGTTTGAACATACGAAATAAAAGGAAACTCAGAAAGCCCATTCACTTTTGAATATATTATAATTTTTAGAAAATGTTAATGTTGAACCGACCTTTCCCTCTCTATTGATTTACTTCATGGTCATGGATCTCACTCTAGGGCCACATAGAAACATTTTTATTCCTTTGCTGCAAGACATAATTTCAGATATATACAAAAAGTTCTATATTACCCCAAAGTCTTTCTCTCTCTGCTTCAAGCAACCCATTCAGCTCTTTATTCATACAACCACTCAATTATCCATCCATTTAGCAACACTTACAAGTGCATATATGTGCAATGTGCCATGAAATTTATTAGGCAAAAGAAAAACAATATTAAATGTATATAATAACATTAAAATGAATTCCCAATGATTTAGAATTTCCCATGTGTCAGGAATTATTGTTGGCATTTTATATGCACTATGCTATAGCAATGAAGTACAGGTATTCTACCCATTTTGTAGATGTAAAAACTGAAGATAGGAGAATTTAAGTATTGCACCTGTAAATTTACATGCTAGTATGTGATAAAGCAGAAATTTGAAACTATTTCCTAGGTCCTACCATTTGTGCTTTTAAGCATTCAAGTTTTATGTCTCTAGATTAAGTTAGGAGATGGACATGCAAACGATTACAATACAACTTAGTATACACTATGTAATGGAAGTAATATAGGGCACACAGGAAAAGACAGTTTTAAGTCTTACCACAGGTTTCAAGAACAGGTAATTCTTTGAAGGATGCATCCTTGAAGAAGGAATAGGACAGCCAGAGAGGGGAGTGAATAATGTACAGAGTGGACAAGCATGAAATCTTTAGGTGATGGCACTGTTTCAGCCAACATTCTCACTGCTAAGACCCAAAATACCTGATGACCGCAACATAGAGGGAGGAAGATTCATTTGCTCATAGTTCTGGAGGTTTCAGTCCATGTTAGGCCAGGTCACATGCGCAGAGCTCAGGGCGTGGTGGTGGGAAGTAGAGAGAGAGGGGGAAGAGGGCAACGGACATACGTAATTCCCATGTCACACCCCCAGTGACCTATCTCCTTCAGCCACACCCTACCTGCCTACCTTACCACCCAATAAATCCACTAATCCATGAGTGGGTTCATCCACTGATGTGATTAGAGCCCCATGATCCAATTATTTCACCTCTGAACAATCTGCATTGTCAATACATGAGCTCTTCCAGGGGACATTCTATATCCAAACTGTAACAGGCCCTATGGAACAAAAGGTAGCAAGAAAGATGGCTAGAGATGACAGGATATCACTAGGAATCCAGAGATAAGAAACTGGAGAGCTGCAAACACCAAGGAGGTTAGAGGGAAATCCCCAGAAATGGGTAGGAAATCATTCATGGGAGGTTAGTAATTAGATCTGCATTTTAGAACTGAACATTCTTTGTAGCAACATTTAAAAAATTGAATTGGAGGCGGTGAGACTGGAGACTTGGATAATATCTGAGAGGATGTGCTACAAAGGACTACTCCTGAGTCCATCTACAAGTACTATGTGCAAAAGAGGAAATGCTGCACCCTGGGTGTGTTCAGAGCAACACAGTGTACAGTGTGTGTGTGTGTGTGTGTGTGTGTGTGTGTGTGTGTGTGTAGGTCAGCACATCACAGGCATCTGTTTCGCATCACAAACTGTTGACTTTGGGGTCTGTTTATATTTATCTTCCAAACTGTGCTTCTTAATTTCGTGGGGCAAGAACATTGGTATTCTTGACGAATGGCCTGCCTTTGTTGCTGGCCAGCTTTGTTGCTCAGCAGCTATTAATGGATATTTTCTGTTTCATCAGAGCCTTGCTGTGCTGGCTACCCCTTGTGTATTAACAACTGCCCTTTTTTTTTTTTCTACCAATTAAGTCCCAAAGATAACAGGAGCAAACTAATATGTGATTCAATAGGATCTTTGCAATATTTAAAAGGTCTGATATTAAGGGCTATATTGGGTTATTGAGCATTCAATTAAAGAGTCTCAAGTGTTTAATTTAGGATTTTCCATAGGACAGGTATTGTTTGTTAATTAGTTAATTAAATAACAAATGATTACTGAAAACATGCATTAGGATTAAGCAAGCTGCAAGAGAGATAAAGATATCTCCAAGGCAATTAGCTCACTGTAATTTTAATGATAAATGTGTAATTAGACTCTTATTCTAAAGAGATTGTTTGGGATGGTTTTTGCAAGCATTAAACAGGCATGTAACAAGATACTTACTTATATAACAAGCAAAATATAATTCTAATTCTTATTAAGCATCAGCCAGTGTGTTCAAATGATACATAATTTGCTAAAAGCAAAAATTTTACAAGTATTAGTACTTATAAAAATATAATCCATTAAAAGCTTATGCAGCTAACTTAATTATATTACAACTAGATTTATCCCCAAGCCTGTTTATTTCCCCCTCTTAGACAATTATCGGGGACTTTCAAATGTATTGTGACTTAACAAGCGTTTATACATTTATGTATCTAAGACTCAAGGGAATTACTATTGCATCACAAAATGGCACCCCTCCCCCCATGGAATCCATTGGCAAAGAATGAAATAGATTCCTTTCTTGGGTGTCTGGAATCTACCACAGTTCTTGGCATATGGCGCTCCATAAATGTCTACTAGATCGATTTGCATGAGCAGGATCGGGAAGGCTGGATGTTTCTTAAGGTGAATAAATCTGTTTATCTCCATTTTATTACAGTCCTCTGCCCGCCATCTCTGCATATGTTGCACTTCTGTGTAGTTTTTCCCAGTCTGCAGCCTGGTTTCTGGCTGGGGAAATTTTCTCTCCAGAGCACTAGCATGGGTTGTAGGTGCTGTGGGATTATAATAATGATGATAATAATAGCAAATGCCAGCAAACACTTATTAAGTGTTTACTTTTCACCAGGCACTGAGAGAATTCTTTCCATTGATTAACATAGTTTAGATTTTTAATAATCCTATAAGGTTGCTAAGATTTGAATATGGCTTGTGTTCTCAAATTCATTCAGGAGTTTAAGTCTCAAATTAATGTGGTAATGGTATTGAAAGGATATAAATTTAATCCAACTGTGGTGTTTCAAGTTGGTAGCCTTTGGAAAGTACTTAGGTTTAGATAAGTTCATTGGGGTAGAGCGCCTCTGATGGCGTCTTATAAGAAGAGGGACAGAAACCAGACAATAGGCATAGACATGCATGTTTCTTGACTTTTGCCAGGTGACACCATGTGCTGCCTGG
Organism: Glis glis; assembly: GCA_004027185.1. Lineage (NCBI taxonomy): Eukaryota > Metazoa > Chordata > Mammalia > Rodentia > Gliridae > Glis > Glis glis. The sequence continues at coordinate 9,630 of PVJS01018861.1, read as the reverse complement.
GGACTTTGCCAGCCAGAAAGCCATCACCAGACCTGAGTTGATGCCTGCACCATGCTTCTGAACCTCCAAAACTGTGAGTTAAGTAAACCTCTTTTCTTTAGAGAGTTAGCCTGTCTCAGGCATTTCATGATAGTAACAAAACCTGACTAATACAAAGGTGCACACCACTATTATCTTTGTATTTCAAATAGGAGAACAGAGGCGTGGAACAGTTAAATAATTTTCCTAAGTTCACACAATTGCTAAGTAGTGGTACTAGAATATAATCCCAGGTATCTTAAAGGCAGAGCCCATTCTTGCCTTAGGCTGGGTTCTTTTGAGGCAGATCTTGAGGCAGAGTTAGTTGTGCAATGGGCTTATGAGGACATGTTCTCAGGAGGAACCTGTAAGGGAATGAGCCAAGTGAGATAAAGTAGGGAAGAAGTTAGGCAGAGATGTGTATTTGGTTAAAATCTAGCTTCGGTCAGATCCACAGGGATCTCTGGAGTGTAACAGCTCAGAGTGATCTTATCTTGAAGCATGGGGGCATGGGAGTTTGTATCCTAGAATCTGTCTCTCTTGGGCTGTCAGCTGCCCCTGAGGAAGAATTCACTGGTATGGATTTTTGTCTTTGTTTTTGTTTGTGAGCTGTTGGAGCCGATGGGTGCACCAGCTGGATAATGCAAATCAGGGTGGGTCCTTCTGCAGAACCTGATTGCATAATGGTTCTCTTAACTTCCAAGCTACCATGGAAAACAGGGTTTTTGTCAAGCAGACTAGGTTTTTATACTACTCTGCATTTCCCTAGCTTAGCAGCTTTGGGAAAATTGCTTAAATAGTCTAAGTCTCAATATCATTATCTATAAAATGGAAGTCTTAATTCTACTGTTACAGGATTTTTATGGTGACTGAATGAGAATTTGGTGAATACATTTTGTAAACTAAGAGAGAATGCGAAAGCTGTTCGTGGTGGTGCTTTTGTTATGTCTAACTTTGAGGCCCAGAAGCAGCCAGTGGGCTGTGGCCTATAAAGCTATGGAAGTCTTGGTCCCCGTGACAAGTTTGGTTACAGATGTCATCAGCACAAGATCGATGATGTAGAAAGAGGGAAGAAAAGGACAGAGACTAAAGTGATCATGAAAGGAGGATGGTTGACCATGTAGACTCTTTCATGATTCCTGCTGGATATTGATAGATCTAATTAACATTTGCAAAACTACGGGTCAGAAAAATTAATCTACCCAAGTTCCAAAGCTAGTAAATAGAAGTCTCAGTTCTTCAGGTCTCATGGGGTTCTCATGATGACCAAAGGAGAATTATGTGGATGCATTTATATGGATGGCAGACCTTGGGACTTTGACCCAGGTCATTTAAAGCTTACTGTCACAGTATTTTTCAGTTACGCCATGCTGCTTTTCTTTCTTCAATATTGGTGGATGTAACTAATTTTTCCAAAGAGGTCTCCTATTCTCTTGATTCCAGGGGTAGTGTTCTCTCTTCTATCTCAAAAAGTTCCCATCCTGAGCATCGTGTCTTGGTTCTCCCCACCTTCAAATCCTTGACTGCAATTAATAATCACAAATTCTGAATGAAGCGGAGAACCATTTCTGTTTCTGATTTCTGTTTGGCTCATAACCAACGCTTAGCCCCAAGAGGCATTTGGAGCCTTATCTGAAGCTTAAGAGGGCAATTAAGTTCACCTTAATAACATAGTCACAGTGGAAGTCAGTGTGGAGAACTGGCTTCAGTTTTGATAGCTTCCAAAATTGAAGCCTTCATAGAGAACCATAAAGCCGGTTGATGTGGAGACTAGGGATTCCAGTAGAAGCTCTATCATTTGTGAAGGAAAGGATTTGATTTTTCAGGGAAGTCTAATTTTCCTCCAGAGAATATCATGCAGGTCATAGCCATTAATTCAAAGGAACTATCTTTGGAAGAAAAGCACTTAGAGAGTGATTGATTCTTACTGATAAATAATCCAGGGCATGAGCACTTGTATTCTCTCTCTCTCTCTCTCTCTCCATATATATATATATATATATATATATATATATATATATAACATATTATATATATATATATATATATATGGAGATATATATATATATATATATATGGAGATATATATATATATGGAGATATACATATATATATGGAGATATACATATATATGGAGATATACAAACATAAATATATATGGAGATATTCATATATATATATATATATAGTGTAATTCTAGTTAGCTAAAAATATTGAGTGCATCCAATTTTGCGGTCAATTTGCAGATAAAGTATGTAGTATGGAGACTATTTGTGTTTCTCCATTTTTTTGCCTATGATAATAAAGTAGAAAATACTTATTTTAACAGGGGAGTTTCAATGGTCTTAGTCATGTTTCTTGAACATTCATTAACCAATCCTTGGCAAAGGGAAGAATAACTCTTAGACCAATTCCAACCCCTCCTTACTTGGGATGAGTCAATGTCTCCTTCCAAGGCAGCACAAAGATGATGTGGATAAATGAAGAAAACTGGGGTTCTGTTAGGAAGAATGAAGAGGAGAATAGATTATGGGTAGGCAATTAGCAAAGTACCCAACAGAAAAACAAAGTTAATACTATATTTTAATTCTTTTATTAACTGGATAGGACATTTAGAAGAGGAATAATATGTTTTATAAGTAGCGTCCTCAACTCCCCAACATCAGCCTATACAGACCTTTTCTTCCTCATAAGAATGAATGAGTTCCAAAACTTGTGACCATGAAAGCCAATGTGAAACCATCTTGCTGGGAAATTTTTCTATTATGAGATATTCTTCATGAGTCACTCTGAGAGTGCTATAAGTACCCCTTCAGGAAACGGAAGCTCTTGAACCTCTTTTCATGTCCTGATGAAGGAGCACAGGCATTGGAATTAGGCAAATCAATATTTGAATTCTTGCCCAGTGATTTTATCATATTAGATTGTTCTACACATTAGCTGCAATTAGTTCACTTATAAGGTAGAGACCATAGTTTCTACCTAACAGGGTTGTTTTGGAGATTCGGTGTGGGAAAATATGAAAAAAAAATATTTGATGCATAGTAGGACAATGACAGGGTCAGTTGTCATTTGTTGTAATTCTGAGAAAGGGGAAAGGACAGCAAGGGAATCATTGGCCAGGAGAAATATAGTCCACCACTGTATAACCTCAATGTGTTGCAAACTCCTGATGGTAGCACAAGTACTGGCAGAAGAAAAATGAGGTTTGAGGCAAACTCAGCTCTGTCATGTTTTTTCCTGAGGTCTGAAAAAAAAATCAATTAACCTCAAGTTTTCCTCACAGTATCAATTTCTCATCTTTACAAAAGAAGACGTGAAGACATAGAATGAGGACACTTCTAGGTGGTTAGTTCTTTTACATCATCTTTACCCTGAAACAGACCTATGTAAAAATCCCTGCAAATAATGAGTGGATTTTTGTAATCATGTATTTGTTCTTTGAAAAGGAGTAATCTGGGGAACGATGTATTGTGAATTTGGTATACAATGTGTTTGAGTCATATGGTGGGCGTGAAGAAGGAACACTGATGCTCAGGGATGGATGGCTGGTGGACTTCCCCAAAAGGCACTGTAATCTCCCTCTGTGTGACAGTGTGAAAATCATTTGATTTTATTACAGGCCACGATTTCAACAAAGCACTGTCTCCCACATATCTCAGGACTTGGAACCCCTTTGTACTGTGGAAGCATTCTCAGCATAGGGATATGTTAAATTAAAGGTAGAGCTTTGAATTTTTTAACTCATGACATAATATTTGGAAAAAATGATATTTTGGCACTGAACAAATATTCTTTATTTCCATTATACAACTGGCTTACATTATTTCAAAAATTCATCTTATTAAGGGATTTTCATCCTGAGATTATTGCGATGCTTGGAGTGATATTAACACATTTTAATTTCTTTAAGACATACTTAACTGACTCTCCAAGCCAAACTTTTGGTTTGGCAGCTCCAAATAAACTCTCTTTACAAAGCATTTTTAATAGCATTTGTGAAAATCTCTTCTCTCTGAAAGTCAAAATGTTCTGCATAAACAGCAAAACAAAATGTAGGCATGGTCTATTAAACAAGAGCAATAGACTCTAATACTTCACAATATCACTACTCACTTAATAGAATGCAAGCAACTTTAAAAAAAATCTGAAGTTGTTCTCTAATTATTTCCATCAACTGTTCAAATCTGAGCTTTTTCGCGATGTTGGTTATGAACAGTAAAAGTAAATCAAGTGATACTAATAATAATTTTCAATTAAGAAACAGGCTAGAAAATGAGCTGCTAAGCCTAGTTATACTCCCTTCTCATTAATACAAGACCTAGTTGAATAAATGGGCGTAATTTTACTTTTGAGTCTAAAGATGGATTTTCCCAGGATACAATGGAACCCTGGCTGGACCCTCTCAATACTGCTCATTGTCCCAGCTTCCTCGTTCCTTTATCCCTTCCCTCAAGAGCCTCACCGTTTTAAATTTTTGTGTGATTTTTGACTCTTTGGCAAAAGTAGGTTGGGAAGAAAGAGGAATTAGGATTAGCAAAGCAAGCTTTCCAGAACAGTATGTGTGTTCGGAACTCAGGAATTAATAAACCCTTAAGAAAGGAAAATTGAGTATTCCTGGTCAAGAATTATTCTTCTACATGGAATGGAGGAAAATGGGGCAGGGCAATAGAAAAAAAAGCCTACCTAGTATCTACTTTTTGGTCTTGTTTTTTAGAACTTCTTTGTTCAAATGACTACCTGCTTCTCGAATTTCAACAATGAGGAAAGTTCCATGACTATATTTTGACCCAAGGTATATAGCGAATGACGATAGACCCATTAAAGAATATGAGTTTTAATGTGTTATAATACCAAGCTTAAGCCGGAAGTGGTGCCACATGCTTATAATTCCAGTACTTGGGAGGCTGAGACCGGAGGATCCAGGTTCATGGCCAGCCTCAGCTACTTAGAGAGGCCCTCCACAACTTAGCAAGACCCTGTTTCAAAATAAAGAATAAAAAATAGGGCTGGAGGTGTAGCTCAGAGGTAAAATGCCCCTGGGTTCAATCCCCAGTACTGCAAAAAAATTAATAATAATGCAAGTTTACAAAATTTAGAGATCATTCTTTCAGTTAGATATTTCAGTTAGGCTTCCATATTATTGCATAGTCTAGAAATGTTCTTAGATATTTTTCTGAAAGTTGGGTGAAATTTTATATAATTTATATATTACTGTAACATAAGATGATATGTGAATATGAAAGAAGTACAGAAAGGCAGAAATATGGAAAGTGTTTTGTTGGAAAGAGGAAAAAGTCCCTGTTCTTATAATTACTCAGCTTCTAACAATTCTATCAGATATATGTATGTGTATATATATATATATATATATATGTGTGTGTGTGTGTGTGTAAAAATATGATATATGTAGCAACTTAGCAAGACCTCAGCAACTTAGTGAGACCCTGTTTCCAAATAAAAAATAAAAAGAACATGTCTGATATATATACATATATACATGTGGTATTGGGGATTGAACTCAGGGGCATTCTATCTCTGAGCTACACCCCTGACTTTTTTATTTTTTTATTTTGAAACAGAGTTTCACTAAGTTGCTGTGGGTCTTGCTAAATTGCTGAGGCTGTCCTTGAACCTGTGATCCTCCTGTCTTAGCCTCTAAAGTACTGGGATTACAGGTGTGTGCCATCGGACCGAGCTTCCATCTGATATTTTCATCATTAAAAAAATAACTAGTAAAATAAATGCTTTTGAGTCTGAAAAATAAAGTCCAAAATTAAAATGAGGCACATCTTCACTATATATGGATTAGCTCATGAGAAAGGAGAGTCAAAGATTGGTAGAATATCCAGGAAACATAAAAATTTGTAGCAGGAACTCATTAAAGGTTAAAATGGTATTGGGGTTTTGATGCCACTATGACTTCTTCCTCCTTACGCTAAAGAATCTGATGTTGTAGAAGCAAGGCCACTGGAAATCCAGATTCCTGATGTGAGTTCTAGTGAAGATTCTCAACCTAGCTCTGCCAGGTGGTTGGGCCACTTGAATGGTAAAGATGCAAAGAGATAAAGTCCAACAACTTAATGATCTTATTCTACTTGGTTCAGAATGACTCACAGTTCTCTGAGGATTTTGATTTTCAAAATACCCAATGACATCATCCTGTTTCATATCTTATTTTTTTTTTTTGTCTAGATGACTCAAGGTCAGGAATTTCTTGAAACATGGTAGCCATCACTTTGTGGTGCTTCACTATTCTGAGGGAGGGCAAATGTGTGCCACCATTGCTCCTCACCTCAACCAGGGCATCATGACTTGTCCCTTACAGCATATTTTCCAAGTAAGCCCAAATTCTACCCAAAGTCTTTTTTAACAGCCAAAAGATTGGAAAAGGCAAGTAGTTCTATCCCAGCCCAAAAAGTCTTCCAATGACTCGTTTCTTATACAAGCAGTTCTATCCTGAAATAAAAGGGATATATATGTAGTAACTAAACATGAACACATTTTTTAAAAAAACATCAATCCAGGGGAAGTGTTGATTTCTACCAAGATATGTGTTTTGATCCTCATGATTTAACATGTAATTTATCTCATACATTTTGTGTTCATCCTCACTGATGGTTAAATGGCAGGTGATCTATTGTCCTTATTCGAATGAAGAAAAGGAATTTGCACTCAATATTCTAAAATCAGAACCAACTATTTGGTCCGTAAGGCCATGTGGACTATTGAGTACGTGCACAGTTTAAAAATTCCATCCTCTGAAATCTTAGTCGAAAACATCTGAGTCGAGCTGCAATGAGCCTCATTGGAACATGAGACAGCCCCCACCTCACTAATAAAACTTTCAGATTTTTTGATTGAATGCCATTTGAAATTACCCTCATCACACTACCGTGCAATAGGTAGCATGCAGTAGGGCTGCCTCTCGACATGACCCTATTAGAGATTGCCACTTGTGAGGAAATCTATTCAAAGCAGAGGCTGTATTAAGCTGGATACCAGGTCAAATGACACTATTTGGGGGAAAAATGGAGAGGTACTTCAAACTAATGATTTGTGAAAAGTTAAGTAACAACAAATTCCATGAATATGAAATGGTAGAAAGAATGCTCTCATCACCGCTTTTATCCCTCAGCACTTTACGCAGAAGGTCGCCGTGAGGAATTAGAAATGGCACCTGCTGGTGTGCCTGTCTCTCTTTGAAATGATGCTTTTTAAGACCGTGATTGTGGAGCTGGTAAGATGGAAAGGGGATATTTCAGTTTGGGGTTCTCAAAGTTCTTTTTCGTCGGTAAAAAGGGAAAGGTAGGAAGTGCAATATGAGTATTCTGACATTTCTTACCTATTTTTGCTTCCAAGAACCTTTGTATATTCATGTGGTTGGCTGCGGAGAACTTTGACAGTTTTAGTTGGGAGCTGTGGAAATCTTTGGGAAAAGCAAACTAGGCTTCTGCATTAATAAATGATGGAAATAGATCTGGGTTTGTGCATTAATTCATATGTGGCTTTTGGAATTTTAATTTTTATAAACTTTTCACTGGAATATAATATGATATGTGCTTTTATAACATAGTGAGATACATAATACAATGTAAAGCATTATACAATATTAACAGAAAAGTATGCATGCCATGAATATACAATGCACTGAATTTTTACAGTCTAAACACACACTTGTATAAAAGCCTTAAGATCAAGGAATAACCCGTACACCTCTCTCATACCTCCTTCTAGCCTTGACTCTCTGCCAAGGGCAATCATTCTCCTGTCTTGTACTTTGCACATGTTGAATCCTTTGGTGTGCCCTCCTCTGAGGCTGGCATCCCACACTCAATGTCATGTCTATAACATACACCGTTAATTAGTGTTTCATTTTAATTTATTAAACCTCCTTGTGTATTTTCCCATCATGTGGTTATACAATTTATCCATTTTTGATAGGAATTTGGGTTGTTTTTACTACTCCAAGTCGTGCTGTTTTGAGCATTATCATATGGATCATTTGAAGAGAGATATATGCATATTTCTCTGAGTATATACATAGCAGTGGAATTTCTGGGTCATAGGGTATGGATAAGTTCATTTTGAGTAAATACAGACAACAGATACCTAAAAAGTGGTGGCTCCTTCCTCTTCCTCCAGCAATAATAAGAGTTCCTGTTGCTTTGCATTCTTACCACCATTGGTTTCTCTTCTTTTTATTTTAGTCATTCTGATGGGTATGTTGTTGCGGGACATTTTTGAAGTCCTTGAGGACATTGATGTTTTCTTGGCATTCAGAGTAGTGAGCACAATGATGGGCCCTGGTTAGGTTTCCAGATTACTTTCAGATCCAGTAATGGATCTGCGAGCAGAGGGATAGTAGAATCAAAAGTGAAGTCTTTGTTGAGTCAGGAAGTCAGATCCTTGCAAAAAGAATACCATGGCTCCCTATTAGGCTTCCTTTCAGTGGCTTTTGTTAAGCACACAATTCTGGGGACCATCTATTAGAACATGTCTGATGGGCATCGTTCAGACCATAATAGCTTCCTCTCACTGCCCATTTGTATACCAGTTTTTGTATTATTAATGATTAAATTTTATGTTACCAAGTCAGATGTGCAATATGGCAATTTCCTATATCATTCTATATTTGCTCTTATGTTCACATGTATACTGTTTGAAAACTATTTGTTCCCTTTAAGGAAGTTCAGATTGGGGTGGGGGGTTAAAACCTGTTTCTTATATGTAAATATTCAGTTAAATTGAAAATGTGCCCCTCTGCTTCAGCTTCCTCTCTCCCAAGAGAAGATCAATTTCCCCAAGGAGCGTGGAAGGAATGGTGTCTCGTGGCTTCTTGGGCTGCCTCTGACCCCTTCCAGGGCAGGAAGGCATGATGTGCTGGGCGCTGGCTGTGGCTCTTGCTGTGGCCTCCAGTTATGAGGCTAATTCACTCTGCAAGCTGTTTTTGAGCCCAGGATTTTTCTAGATTATGGTCCTCAGGATCCTGTATCCATCCTTTTGGAGGCTTGGGGGTTCTCAGCTAGCATCCTATCCATCTCTGCAGCACAAGGGGCTTTGTGGAACATGCCTTCAATCTCATCGCTGGAACACTTCCCTCAGTGTGACCAATAGCTCCCTCTCAGGCTTGAAATCTGCCTGGGATAAGCTTTGGGTGGCACAGCACTGATTCCACTGCTTTGAGATCCTCCCAAACCCACCCTGGTCATCTTTCTCACTCTGCCATCTTTGTTTATGTGTCTAGGAACAGTCTGGATATGGAGTTGGTACGTGAATCTTAAGATGAGCACTAGCCTCTTTATGACAGTCTTCTTTCTTGTGTCTTGGTTGAACACTTACAGTGGTCTTCCCTTCTCTGCAGAGGATCTGTCCCAGGACTGCCAGCAGATGCCTGGAACTGTGGATAGTTCTGCTGGGCCCTCTACCCAGTGCCATGAAAGGGCCTGGTGGACTGGCAGTAGCCTGCTCTGTAGTACCGGGCCTCTCCCACGTGGCAGTAATTTAGCATATTAATGGCAAAGATGGCGCTGGCGAATTCCTCAGGGGGAAGTGACCTCAGGACCTCCTTCCGTACTCATAGACAGGTGTCTCTACCAATAATAAATTAGG
>PVJS01018860.1:0-34366 GCA_004027185.1 Glis glis | reverse complement strand
AGAAAGAAAAGAAATCCCAAAAAATAAAAACCTTAAGGTAAGGCCTTAGGTTTTGAATGAGGTTTGGTGACCAATCTTACTCTCAAGTTTCTCCTGTCCTCTAGAATTCTTGACTAAGGAAGCATTCCCACAAGGAACAAATACCAAATGTAGACACACACACACACACACACACACACACACACACACACGCACGCACGCACGCACATGGCGGATGCGCATCTCCAGATGGATGGGGAGGGCAGAGCCCTCGTGCCTCTCTCTGGGCTGGCTGAGCTCCGGGCCCTTCTAAGTGAAGCTTGTTAAAGATGGCATTCGTCTTACTCTGGTGAGTTTATTCTATCACAGACTCGCTGAGAAAAAGAGAGAAAAACAACATTGCAACTTACCCCGATAAAGTAAATATCATAAGATAAATGGTAATGTGGGGATGGAAACCACTTAAGGACTGAGCACGGTCAGACGCAAACAGCTCAAGACTATTAGCTGTTAAAGGTTGCGCCTTATGTCACCCCAAAGGGGCTTCCCCTAGATTTATTGCCTGATCTCGTGGAAGATTTATTGCCATCTTAATCCCCCCCCATTTTAACTTTGGGAACAGTCAGCCTGGAATTTTTCCTAAGTCATGGAGTAAGGAGTTGCTGGTTTTTAAGAAATGCTTTGTGGGACATTTCTGTAACATTTATGTCTTTATTATGAATCTGATTATGACCACATCATCTTCTACTTGCCTCTCCAATGCACTCTCTGCCTCTCCCACCCTGTCCCCTGTCCAGGAAACCAGCCTGTGAGAATCACAGGGTGAGCACTCTTGCCTGTGGCTTCCGGGTACTGGGGTACCGGGAGAGCTGGCAGAGCCGGCTGGATGGAGCTGGTGGGCTTGGGACCTCAGTCACCCCAGGTCCCTCCTGTGCGCTCTGGGGCTGGCTGCACCTTGGGCAAAGTCTCAGCCGCTGTCAAGCAGCCCTGTCCTCACAGCTGTCTGCCCCCAGCTCCAAAAAATACCCCTACCTGTGAAAGATTATATCATTTGTTCACAAATATTCATTCTGATCTTGGCCTGGGCTGTGTGACTTGCTTTGGTTCATGGAATGTAAGCAGGGGTGACTCGCATCCCATGAGACAGAGGTTTCCTTCCTTCCTTCCTTCCTTCCTTCCTTCCTTTCTTCCTTCCTTCCTTTCTTTCTTCTTTCTTTCTTCTTTCTTTTTCTTTCTTGTGATTGAACCCAGGGGCATTCTACCTCCCAGCTACACCTCAACCATTTTTTTCTCTTTTTTTAAAGTATACTTTTATTGGTACATTGTAATTCTACATCATATTGAGGTTTAGTGTGATAGAGACATGGATGCACACAGCACCTGGTGTGTTTCCCTCCAGATCCTGCCCCACTTCCTCCTCACAATTAAAACTGGTGTTTTTAAATTTTGAAATAGAGTCTTGCTAAGTTGCTGAGGCTGGCCTCAAACCTGCGTGCGATCCTCCCGTCTCAGCCTCCCAAGCACTGGGATTACAAGTACGCACCACCACCACCACCACACTGGCTGGAGCAGAAGTTTTAAATGTGTCCTCAGTGTCCATCAACAGATGAGTGGATTACAAAATTGTGGGAAATACACACGATGGAATTCTACTCAGCAATAAAGAAGAACAAAATAACATCATTTGCAAGAAAGTGGAAGAATCTGGAGAACATTATGTTAAGCGAGATCAGTCAATCACAAAAAAGAAGGGACATATGTTTTCATTAGTATGTGCAACCTAGGGAGTAGTGGGGACACACAAGGGACTCCGGTTGACAATGGAGAACCCTCAGTGGGGCAAGGGAAGTGGTACAAGGGAAGGGGAAGGGCAAGAAAGAAGCGAATCAGTGGAATTACTATGATAAACAATAAGTACATATGAAAATATACCAACATCATTCTCGGCACCTCATACGGGTGGGGGGAGGGGGGGGGCACTAAGAGCTGTGTGCATGTATATTAACATCAAATAGATATTCGTTGTGATGTGAGACTCCAATGCACCAATAAAAGCACACACACAAAAATAAATAAATATGTCCTCGCGTGGTTTGGCTCTGTCCCTCTCCCTACTGCCCTCCATCCTGAGAAGGGCGCGTCCCGGGGAGAGGCTCTTGTGGGCTCTTCCCCGTTCCCTGTGAGCCCCGCGCTTCCCTGAGGACCGGTGCTCAGGCCAGCCTCGCCCTCACCTGCCTTCTGCACCTTCCCCCCTGTAACCAGTCTCCCTCCCAGCGCCCAGACCCTCATCTTCCCGCACTGCAGCCTCCCTTCTCCCCTGCATCTGTATGCATCTGTAATTATCAGCCAAATGCTGAGCACAGCTGGATTTTCAAAGCCAGTGGTTAATTGCGGGGAGCTGAGGGCAACCCGGTGGCACTCTCAAGCATTTGGAGTGTGAAATAATGACGGCGCTGGTGAGCAGACCATCTGAAAATCAGCAAACAGCCCCCTGAACTGCTTCCAGGGGTCTGATGAGAGCGCCTCTCTCTCCAGCTGCTGGGTCTGTGCTCCAGCAGAGCTGGGAGGCAGATGAGCACCAGCGGCCACCCTGGGGAGACGTGCAGCGGGGAGAGTGGTTCTCAGACCTGCAGAAGGGTTCAGCTAACTTCCCAGTTACCGCGGCAGCTGGGCTCACAAAGGCGCCACAGGAACCAAGCCTGTTCAGTGGCACGGCAGGAGGGAGGGACCCACTAGCACCCCAAAGAACAGACCTGACCGCCCTGGGTGAAGAGGACACCCCACCCCGAAGCAGAGGTCACAGTTCAGCCCCAGCTCGGGGTTCAGAGAATCACAGGAAGGTCGGTCCAGGCCCCCTAGCTGGGATTTGCCTAGTCCCCAAATCCAAACAACAGGTGGGCAGATAAACACCCAGGGGGCCACTGGGTGTTTATCTGCCCTGTGGACCCTGGGCTTCTCTGCACTGAGGGAAATCTCACAGAAAGTCTTCAGTATTCAGAACGCAGTGTTTCTCAGAAGGCTTACTCTATTCCAGCAATGAAGACAAAACAGGAAAATAACCTACACCCCTTCACTCAAGGAGTTTATAGTCAAAGGGGCAGAAACATGAGCAAGCAATGTTCCTCGTGAGGTAAGTCCCGGGTGCTGGAGGTGGCTGAGCCATGAAGAGTGCTTATCCTTTGACAGGGGCTTAATCGCTTTTTGTTTTTGTTTTATATTATTTTTGTTTTGAGGTTTTTTTTTTTGCGGTACTGGGGATTGAACCCAGAGGCATTCTACCTCTGAGCTATACCCCCAGCCCTATTTTTTATTCTTTATTTTGAAACAGGGTCTCAGTTGCGGAGGGTCTCACTAAGCAGCTGAGGGTGGCTGCAAACCTGCGAACCTCCTATCTCAGCCTCCCAAGTACTGGGATTGCAAGCGTGCGCCACGATGCTCGGCTCAACATATGTTTCTTTCTTTCTTTCTTTTTTTTTTTCGGTACTGGGGATTGAACCCAGGGGCATTCTACCTCCGAGCTACACCCCCAGCCCTATTTTTTTATTCTTTATTTTGAAACAGGGTCTCACTAAGTTCCAGAGGGCCTCACTAAGTAGCTGAGGCTGGCCGTGAACCTGTGATCCTCCTGTCTCAGCCTCCCAACTACTTGGATTACAGGCATGTACCACGACTCCTGGCTCTAGCCCTTTTAATTTTTTGCTTTGAAACAGGGTCTCGCTAGGTTGCTGAGGGTCTTGCTAAGTTGCTGAGGCTGGCCGCAAACCTGTGCTCCTCCTGCCTCAGCCTCCCAAGTACTAGGATTATAGTTGTGTGCCACCATGCCTGGCTCCCTGATTCATTTATTTATTTATTATTTATTTATTTATTTTGCCATCTTAAAAATCCCTATCAGGAATCTATGTATTTGTTCATGTATTACTTATGGCCCCTTCCTCCATTAGAACAAAGGAGGCACTTTGTGGACTCACATCACCTGGCACTTAGCAGGTGCTCAATAAATACTTGTTAAATAAACGAAAGAATCCAACCACCAATGAGACAGCTTTGAAAGTAGGCAAAATGGCAGTAGAGAGGGGCGGGGTGCGGAAGGCTGCACGCCCAGAGAAGATACGCACAAGACAAGGAGGCACGGTCAGTTCCAGAGACAAATAGAGGTCCGCGCTCAGGCTCACCAGCAGCCACTCCCCCATCCTTCTCCTAACAGAACCCCAATTCTGAGCACATACCCGCTGCCCACACATGCGCCCAGGGAAACCGACTCTGACCCTCAGTCTGTGCTGCGCCTCCATGGGCTTGGCCACAGGAGGTGCTGTAGGAGAAGGCTGAACCCTAACCCCTGTGACCATCTAGAGACAGGGCCTCCGGGAGGTGATAAAAGTTAAGTGAAGTCATGAAGGTAAGACCTTAATCCAGTAAGAGTGGTGTCCTTATAAGAAGAAAAGACAGTAGAACACTCTCCTCTCCTCCCCTGCTCCCTCCTCCTCCTCTTCCTCCTCCTCCTCCTCCTCTTCTTCCTCATCCTCCTCTCCTCTTCCTCCTCCTCCTCCTCTTCCTCCTCCTCCTTCTCTCCTCTCCTCCCCCGCCCCCTCTTCCTCCTCCTCCTCCTCTTCCTCCTTCTCTTCCTCTGCCTCCTCCTCTCCCCTCCTCCCCTCCTCCTCCTCCTCCTCCTCCTCCTCCTCCTCCTCCTTCTCCTCCTCCTCCTCTTCCTCCCCTTTCTTCTCCTCCTCCTAGTTCTCCTCCTTTTTCTTCCTCTCTCTGAAAATGCACAGGGGAAGGGCTGTGTAAGGACACAGTGAGAAGGTGGCTATCTAAAAGCTACAACAAACCCAGGTGTGGTGGCGCACGCCTGTAATCCCAGTACTTGCGAGGCTGAGACAGGAGAATCACAGGTTCAAAGCCAGCCTCAGCAATAAGTGAGGCTCACATCAACTTAGCAAGACCCTGTTTCCAAATAAAAAATAAAATAGGGCTATGGGTGTAGCTCAGAGGTAGAATGCCCCTGGGTGCCCCTGGGTTCAATCTCTAGCACCACAAAAAATAAAATAAAATAAAATATAAAATAAAATAAAATAAAGCTTTGCATGGTGGTGCATGCTTGTAATCCCAGTACTTGGGAGGCTGAGGCAGGAGGATCACAAGTTCGCAGCCAGCCTCAGCTACTTAGTGAGGCCCTCTGCAACTTAGTGAGAGCCTGTTTCAACATAAAGAATAAAAAATAGGGCTAGGGGTATGGCTCAGAGGTAGAATGCCCCTGGGTTCAATCTCCAGAATTGCAAAAATAAATAAATAAATAAATAAATATAAAAAATAAAAGCCACAAAGAGAGGCCTCCCCTGGAGGCAGACCTGTGGACCTTGATCCAGGGTTTCCAGCCTCCAGAACTGTGGGAAGCTGCATTTCTGTTGCCAAAGCTGCCCAGCCTGTAGTATCATGCCACGGCAGCCCAAGTTGACTAATCCAAACAGGTAATAGAAAGAAAACACCAGGGCGTTTCTCTCCCTCCCTCCCTGACTCTGGCAACAACGCCTGGTCCATGGTTCCTGGTCCTGCTGAACAGGCCTGCAGCGTCCTCCTTCCACCTGATGGGCGAGGCCATCAGGGCAGTTGTCCTAAAGCCGGTGCCTCTGGGCTTGCTGACCCTCAGGTGGCCGCAGCGCCCCTTGCTGGCTCCTCAGCCGCTCGCTGCCCGTGCACCCAATTGCCTGCACCCAGCCCCTCCTATCCAAGAATGCCCAGTGCCTTCTGCCGTCTGGCTGGACACCGCCCCACCTCACCTGGACAGGTGCTATCAGGGAAGCAGCAGGGGAGGTTAAAGGGCACGGAGGGGGCAGGCCACCAAGTTCCCCGCCACCCAATGGCAGAGTGTGAACCAGATCTAGGGGCAATGAGGGGTCAGTCACCACTGCAGCACTTTAGCAGGAGCAGGGACACCTTCAGGGCGCCATGCTAGAAAGACAAGTCACAGAAAAAGTCTACCTGCAGCAATGACTCAGTGGAGCTTCCTTTCTCCCCGTGGCTTCTCAAATGCTGTGTAGACACAACCTGAGACTTTTCCCCCAAAGGGAATGGTGGCGGGAAGGGCGGGGGAGATAACAAAATGAACCGAAGGTGGGAACCGACCCTCCCACCCTCTCGGACCTGGGTATTCCTGCTCCTAAGTTGTGTCTAACTCCGAAATTGTGTCTAAAGCACAATTTATGTGGTGCGGCATTCTATGAAACATACAGTGTCTCCACCTCCATCGTTCTTCCCTTTGTAAACCTGGATTCTGGCCCTGAAAGGCTGAGAACGGGCCGGGAGCAGTGGAACACGCTTGGAATCCCAGTACTTGGGAGGCTGAGGCAGAGGGGTCAGAGGTCCAAGGCCGGTGCATGATAACAGTGGGATCCTGATTCAAAAAAATAGGGCTGGGGGTATAGCTCAGTGGTAGAGTACCCCTGGGTTCAATCCCCGGTACCACACACACACACACACACACACACACACACACACACAAAATGCTAAAAGCTAAGAACAGGAGAGGCTGAGAAAATGCACTTTGAATATGGGATTTATCGGTTCCATATACGGCGGCACAGGGGTGCTCCAGCGAATGGCAGCTGGCTGCAGTAATTCACAGGGCCAGCCCCTGTGAATTCTTCAGCAAGACTTCTCTTTTAGTTGGTTTGCTTGGGTCCCTCTTTTTCCTCTTTTCTTTCTTTTTCATTCTTCTTCTTCTTTAAGGTTCTTGGAAGCACCTTTCTGCCAGTCACTCAGCAGCAACTCAGGGCTGAGCAGCAGGTGCACAAAGAGCCCCCGCGACTGGCAGTGAGCTGGGAGGGGCTCTGCGACAACACTCAGGGTTAATGCAGCCTGGGACCAAGTCTAATCCAATAAGAGTCATTCTTCAGGGCCATAGACGGGCAGAAACAATTGAATGCTTCATCGCGCGGTACTGATCTCTTTTAAGTAATATTAGAAATGCAATTCTCCTGCAACCAAAGGCTGCTGAGATTTAGACATATTGCTAATATATTTACGGTTACTAATATATTTACAGTGGCGCTGGAACTAAATGCAAACAGACAACGGAGGAGCTCCAGGTGGAGCCTCCTGTCACGGGAGGCCAGGAATCATCTGAGACTCTTCATGACAGGTGTCTGCGATTATCCTGGCCAGAGGGCCTGGCTGGGGTTAGGACAAAGGAAACAGGTTTTTTTGGGGGGGGGTGGTACTGGGGATTGAACCCAGAGGCATTCTACCTCCAAGCTACATCCCCAGCCTGATTTTTATTTCTTATTTGAGAACAGGGTCTCACTCGGTTGCTGAGAGCCTCGCTAAGTTGCTGAGGCTGGCTTTGGACCTGCGATCCTCCTGTCTCAACCTCCCAAATACTGGGATTACAAGCGTGCACCACCACGCCCAGCTAGGAAACAGATTTTTTTTTTTTTTTTTTGCACAGTACCGGGGATTGAACCCAGGGGCGTTCTACCTCGGAGCTTACACCCCCAGCCCTATTTTTTATCCTTTATTTCGAAACCGGGTCTCAGGAAGTTGCGGAGGGCTCTCACTAATTAGCTGAGGCTAGCCACAAACCCAGATCCTCCAGTCTCAGCCTCCCAAGTACTGGGACTACAAGTGTGTGCCACCACGCCCGGCTTAGGAAACAGATTTTAAGGGCACTGAGTAACTAAGGTTTCTCAGTGTTTAAGAAAAGCTACGGATGTTAGAAAAAGGCTCATGAGAAAATTCAAAAGATTCATTTCTCTCCGGATCTCTCTCTCAGCACCAACCTGTGTGTGTGTGTGTGTGTGTGTGTGTGTGTGTGTGTGTGTGTGTGTGTGTTTTACTAGGAATTTAACCCAGAGGCATTTTACCTCCAAGCCACACACCCCCAGCCCAATTTTATTTTTGTTTTGAAACAGGGTCTCACTAGTTTGCTTAGAGCCTCACTACTTTCTGAGGCTGTCCTCAAACCTGCAATCCTCCTGTTTCAGCCTCTCAAGTATGAAGGGACCCTGTCCCATAATGTGTTTTCTGACAGGCTAGTTGCTAAACTCTGAGAACTAAGGCTGGCCTTGAGCGTAGCTTGAGACATCCCGAAGATGGGACTCAGGGAAACTTGGAACCTTGCCCAGTGACTTGGAGTTCTGCCTGGCAGAAAAACTGCAAGGTCTGGTGTCCTTGTAGATTAACATGTGAAACTTACCTAGTTCTTCCCCCCCCCAAGCTTTTCCCATGAAGTTCCTTTTATATTTACACATAAAGACGTCTTTGTTGTAATAACACAGTGAGACCTCTAATTGCATATACAGTTGCTATATTCTTAATAAAGTTAGAGTGGCAAGCAGCCCTCTCCTCATCTGAGTGTGAGTTTCTCAATCGAAGATCACCCATCTCTAAGAAAGTGGACGTGTAAAAGTGTAAAGAACCATAACACAAGTACTGGCCTTACAGGCATGTGCCACCATGCCCGGTTCAAAGTATACTTTCTAACCCTAGCATCTATACCTGCAGTGACCGTGCAAGGATGTATTAGGCTTCGGAACAGACCAGATGACCAAACACGTTGTTAGCAAGATATATCTACTATGGCAGACACTGATGGCTGGATGAATAGCCAACGGCTTCTCAGCTGTTCCCAGTCCCCTCACTGTCGGGCAGAATCATACTAGCAATGCTAAATAACGGGATCTGGGCAGAAGCAAAAGGTGTCACCTTGGTACCCAAGCATCTAAGAGCTGTTATGAGAGTCTCCAGCTCTCTTCCCCTGACACTTGCCCAAGGAGGCCATGTGTTCCAGATAGCATAATGATAAGATGATTGGGGCTTTATAATCCAATATGGCAAAAATAAAGAAGGTGGTAAGCCTGAGTCCCTAAGTGACAGTATAAATTGAGACCCCTGCCCATTCACATTGGGCATATATATAGCAACACCAATAAATAACCTTGTGTTGTGTTCAGCCACTAGGGATTCAGAGTTAGTTACTTATTGTAACAAAATTTCACCTATCTTGACTGATATGACTAGGTAAAAAAAATTAACTTAGAGTTACGTTGTTCCAAAAACCGAAGCTCATATTCAATGCTCTTATTTTTCACAAGCATTTAAATAAATGAACTAAAACAATTTTTCTTTGGCAGGAATCATGTAAAAATATCAAAAGAGCTTAAGAAAAAGGTACTCAATTATATTTGATAGTTATTCTAGAAATGAAATACCTAATACATTAATTCTATTTTCCATTTTATTTAATTACAGTTTTCCTAGCACCTTGGAAAGCATATTGATTTAGTGCTTATATAATACTGAAATTAAAATACTCTATCATTTAGCTTTTTTTTTTTTCGGTGCTGGGGATTGAAGCCAGGGGCATTCTACCTCTGAGCTACACTCCCAGCCCTATTCCATTTTTTATTTTGAAACATGGTCTCACTAAGTTGCTGAGGGTCTCACTAAATTGCTGAGGCTGGCCTCAAATCTGCAATTCTCCTGTCTCAGTCTCCCAAGTACTAGGATTACAGGCCTGTGCCAACGTGCAGCTAGTGCTTATATAGTTCCTAAAGCTCTCTTTCAAATAGATTTTGTTTTCTGTAAGCAGAAGTGGCCTGGTGTGTTACTTTAATCTAGAAATCCCTTCTTGTGGGTTTATTCAGTGGATAAGTCTGTACTGCAGCTTCAGATCCCCAGTAAAATGATTTTTTAGTAGTAACAGTACTAGTAGCAGTCAAAATAATGATAGTTTGCAGGAACTTACAATGAGTCTAGATGCCTTGCTAAGAGTTTTATACACATTACCTCATCTAATCCACATTATATTGTTAGTTTTATTAGTCATGTTTTTACAGGAGAATCTGAGGTTTGAAAAGGTTACATTGTGGGTTCAATTCCCAGTACCAAAAAAGAAAAATAAAAGAGGAAAAAAATATAAAGGTTACATTGCCCAAAGTCATTCAGCTAGGCATTCATTGCATTTGCTAGCCTGATTGTAGAACCTGTGTGGGCGACTCCAGAGCTCCTCAAAGTGTGCTGCTGCGATGGTCCTGTGTGGGTCACAAGACAAACGTCACCTGTCAACAGTTAATGCATGTTAGAAAAACGCCTAGTGTGGCAAACCTTTCCTAACACCATTGCTTAAAACAAGGTTAGGGTAGGAAACAAGTACTTGGTTTGTTGTTGTTGCTGTTGTTGTTGTTGTTTTCTTCTCAGATGGTCACATCACTTAACATAATACCCTCCAGGTTCACCAATGTTGCAACAAATGACAGGATTTCATTCATTTTTATGGATCAATAGTGTTCCATTGTATATAGACACAAAGTTTCTTTATCATTGGTTGATGGACACTTAGGGTGCTTCCATGTCTTGGCCACTGTGAGTCACTCTGCAATGAAGACTGGAGCACAGATACCTCTTCAACATATGGTTTTCACTTCCTTTAGAGATAGAGCTAGAAGTGGGATTTCTAGATCATATGGTAGCTATATTTTTAATTTTTGAGGAATCTCTGTGCTGTTTTCCATAATGGCTATACTAATTTATCCTCCCACCAAGAGTGTGCAAGTACTTCCTTTTCTCTACCGCCTCATCAATACTTTTTACTTTTTGTCTTTTTGAGAATCCCCATTTTAACAGGTGTGAAGTGACTGCTCATTGTCATTTTGATTTTCACTTCCCTAGTGATAATCCAATTTTACAAAAATCAAGAAAGCGATGAGCAAATGACTAAGGTTTGGGAAATCCTGCACAACATCTGCAAGCACAGGGAAAAAAAACAAAAACAAAAAAGAAGACCACAACACAGGACACTTAAATTTCAATCTTGACACTGCCCTCAAAAAGCTGTAGGGTATCACCATTCTGCTGCCCTTCCTTCCTTCCTTCCTTCCTTCCTTCCTTCCTTCCTTCCTTCCTTCTTTCTTTATAAAAGATTTGCTTCTACTTTGAGATCTTAAAGCTCTAAAATAAATTATCTTAATGCCTTGGTTCACTATTGCAATCTTACTTTATTTTACTATCCAAATGCAAAGAAATACAAATATTGTCATAATACATTAGCCATGACACTTTTTAAAGACTAAAGGTCAAAAGAGAGCTGTCCTGCCATTCATCTTTGAAGATATAATCAATGCATGGACACAGAGAGGTATACTTAAAGTGGTCCAGACAAACTGGTGAATTACTTGTTTTTGATCCACGACAATCTAAGAAGCTTGAGCCATAATATGAAATAACTATATCAATAAACATTACTTAGTTCAGAAGAAATTTTTTATAGCAAGAGTTTCTCAATGAAGGAAGCAGAACATTGATTTATATGTTGGAAAGCATTTTATCTAGCCTCAGATCAATAACATTTTGCAGACCAGCATATTGAGTAGGACTACAGCACAGTATACACTTTTAATGTTCGTAATGCAAATTTTTCTAGTTCTGTTATGAATCTGAAGTTGCCTACTAATAAGAAGTGGCAAATTAAGCCCTTTGAAGTGTTTATCTCTCTTTTGAATAGCCAGAGAAATAAGCAGAAGACCAAAGGTTAAAGCAAATTAAATAGTGAACCAGAAATGAACTTAATATGCTCTGCCTCCTCTTTAAATTATTTCCATTTGGTTTTTCATGAAAAGCTGTTTGTGTTGGGTATCCTAAGTGTTTTTGCACAAGGTAAGTATTGGGGCCTTTCTATTTAGTAAGCTTAGGAGGAGGCAATGAGGAGCACTGTTAAGTTTCTGAGGGGTCAATTCTAATCTTGGAGACCAACAATTCATTATAAACCTGGTGATTTCTGAAAAACACCTGCAACATGATCATTTCTAGAAGTCTCATGGTGGATACGAGACTTTCTGGAGGGAGAATATAAGTAGCTTGTTCTTGGAACTATGTTCACACCCAACGTTTCTACAAATGGTGTTTTGATATTTCAACAGTTTTTTCCTGTATATTTCCAGTAGAACCTATGTACTCATTAAAATGCCTTTAAATTTTTAATTGCTCTAATCCAGGTGGATATATTTTTCATCCAGATTAGCATTGCTAAAGGTCATCTGGAGTGTGCTGTACAGTTCAAAACATTATTAACAATTAGACAAACAAAAAAAAACCTCACATTTCAGAAGAAAATGTAAGCCAAGAGAAACACAAACAAAATGCAGGCTTGTGCCAATAAGCCATGCCTCACAGCTCCATGTCCCACTAAATTCCTCCTCCTTTGGGACTTATTTCTATAGAGACCTTCTTTCTGTTCCATAAATAAAAGCAGAAGTTGCTAGGAAACAGTCTAGCTTCTCAGGACACAACTGAAGAGGAGCAGCTGCCTCCTACCAAGAGGTATAGAAATCTGAAGCTATTTCTGACATGCGTGCTATTGTTATGAAACCTAGATTCTCAGCACGTGTATTTCACAGAGCCCTAGAGAGAAATTATTATGGAGTTGGACGTGGGGGTGTGCACCTGTAGTCCCAACTATTCCAGAGGCTAAAGTGGGAGGATCCCTTGAGCCTAGGAGCTAGAGGACAGCCTGGGCCACATAGTGAAACCCTGTCTCACAAGGAAGAAAGGAAGGAAGGAAGGAAGGAAGGAAGGAAGGAAGGAAGGAAGGAAGGAAGGGAGGGAGGGAGGGAGGGAGGGAGGAAGGGTCATTATGAATATCCCTATGCAGCCATAAGAGCCTTAAATCAATGACTAAATCTGAACCCCCAAATTTTTTTCCATCCTAGCATGTTTCCTCTTTTCTTACAACTCCTCTCCAAATCAATTACCTCACGTACTTTCATCTAATAGGGCCCCAAAAAACCTGTTTTGTATATTTTTAAGTTACTAATTACACATTCAAAAAACTCTTCCCGTCATATTATTGATCCTGTTAGACCTCTGAAAATTTTCACATGGCTCAGGGTTATTGTTTTCAAAATTTTTGCTACTTCTTTTAAAAATAGTCTAGTGGTTTTTACCTATATTAAACCAGCATTAATCCCTCTCCATGAAGGAGTAACTGCTGAAGCAGCTTCCCACACAGTCTTCATCCTGCCTGTAGAAGCAGTTGCCATCCTTCCTCTTTCCTTTCTCATTTTTCTAGCTGTGCTAGACTCGGGAATAACAACTGGCACAAAAAGGATCACTAATGGTGACAAAGAGGGGACCATTTCCTCCACATATGACATGAACTTCGGGGGACCAGTCCAAGCTCTTTCTATCTGTCTGCTCTGTCATCCTTCGCTCATTATCTGCTGAACTGATGTCTCATGGGTACTACATGGATGCAGTAGCCCAGGCTTCATATCCTTCTACCAGTCCCAAGTACAAGAGAAAATGAGGTTTAAAAGACTCTCTTCACCAAGCTCTGGCTTTTCACTGCAAAGCCAAGCTCTCCCAAAGTTTTCCCCTTACACCTCAGTGGCCAGAACTGAGTCATATGCCTGCTCCTAGACTATACTCAAGAGTTGGACTGTCATGAAGATGAAAAAGGAAAAAATAGTTAACTTGGAGATAAATAGAAGTTATAAAATTTGAATATCAAAGAGAAAACATATTAAAGGAAAATGAACTGGATCCTCAGGGCCATGTAGAACAACTGAAATGATCTAACATAGGTGTAAGCACAGTGTCAGAAAAAAGTCAAAATATATAGAAAAAATATTTGAAGAAATAAGGGCCAAAATGTCCCCCAATTTCATCAAAAACATTAATTTATAAAGCTCACGGAATCTCCACCAAGATAAATAGAAAGAAAACCACATCTAGGTATATCGTAGTCGAGCTGCTGGAATACCAAGCTAAAGAGAAAATCTTGAAGTAGCCAAAGGGGGCCGGGGAGACAGGTTACATACGGGGGAGCCAAGATACAATGATGATTTATGTGAGAGACAGAAGGTTTTTGAAATAAACTGAAAAAAAGTTAGCACTTTGTGGATGTGTGTGTGGTACTGGGGATTGAACCCAGGGGCATTCCACCTCTGAGCCACACCCCCAGCCCTATTTTATTTTTTATTTTGAAACAGAGCCTCACCAAGTTGCAGAGAGCCTCACAAAATTGCTGAGGCTGGCTCTGAACCTGTGATCCTCCTGTCTCAGCCTCCCAAGTACTGGGATTATAGGCGTGCACCACTGCGCCCCGCTAAGTTAACACTTTTCAAGAGGCTTATTTCCTAATTCTGCTTTCCTACCTATAGCTTTGGGTTAATTTGAGAATTATAACTCTGACCTATACTTCTTCCTCTATAAAGTAAAATACAAAAAATATTGCTGGATGCCATGGTATATGCCTGCAATCCCAGTACTTGGGAGGCTGAGACAGGAGGATCACAGGTTTGAGGCCAACCTCACCAACTTAGCAAAACTCTCAGCAACCTAGTGAGATCCTGTTTCAAAACAAAAACTAAAAAGGGCTGGAGGTATAGCTCAGAGGTAGAATACTCCTGGGTTCAATCCTCAGTATATATGTATATGTATATATGTGTACATATGTATATATATATATATTACACATACATAATAATAAGATTATGTATGCACACACACATACATAATACTAAGATTTTGTAGTTTGGTCATTTGAAGAGAAGACAAATTGTGCTTTGGATTCCTTGGTTCCTTCCTGATTAATTTAGAAAGGAAAATATAACAAGTAGTGTGGGAAAACCAACAGAAGGTATGGGGGAAAATATGAAGTAATATGAGTCAATCTCTTAAGTGATTCTAGAGATCTTGCAGATACAGTTATTAACACACATAAGATATCATCTTATCTAAGAAAGTAAAAATTGGTTATTTCCAAAGAAATGTCATGTATAGCACGTTTAAAAACACAATATTCTATTTGCAGCCTTATATTAAGATTTAGATTTATGTTATGTTATAAACTAAGATGATAAAATGGAAAAAATATTAAAAAATTAAGAGAAGTTTTTTGAAACCCAAAGGATTAAAATTATATAAAAGCCAAAAGAATTACTTCTAAAATCTCATAAAAACTGTAAGATTTTTTGTTATCATAATAACACAGATGTAATTTTTAAATCATGTATCTTCCTCACTTTGCATATATATTTAAATACAACCTGGGAAAAACACTGAAGTGTGAAGACTTTTCCTTTTTTTTTTAATGCCATAAGAGGAAAAAAAAAGAAAGGTAATAATTCATTGACTTTTTTGCAATTTTATGTTTCCATCATGATTAATCATTAAGAACTGTATAAGAAATACAAGCCATTTTTTAAATTTTTAGTCAACATAAAATTCTCACTCCCAGATAAACTCAAATTTCAGTGGATTTAACATTTTTTAGAAATTTCAGCAAGGATGTTACTTTGCCTCAAACCAGAGTTCCTCAACAGTGGCACTACTAACATTTGGGCCCAGAAAATCCTTTGTTGCAGGGGTCTCCTGCCCACTGCAGGATGTTTAGCAACATCCCTGACCTAGCATCACCACCACCCCCCACCCTCCCAACCCCCACCCCCGCCCCCTGCAGCTGTGACAACCAAAAACATTTCCAGATACTTCCAAATGTCCTCTAGGGGGCAAAATCACCCATCTGAGAAGCACTTACATGCAATAAGCAGGTCTTTTTCCCTACTAATTTATTCATTAAAAAAAGGATGTTTAGCTTATAATTTACATTGAAAGCAACAATCTCTTTCTAGTAAAATATCTGATGTTAAATTTCAAAATGAATTTCCTTCAGCGAAAAAGTTCTCCAACTTTGGGGAATGTTAGATTTTTATTTTGGGGTTGGATTTAGATTTTCTTTGTGGTTAGTTAGTAGGCTTTGATTTTTGCTTTCAAATAAAGCAGACTTCACTTTCAGGAACGCTTCATTCATCACTCACTCTTCTATGACTAACAGGTGCAAATTAGCTACACAGAGCTGTGACTGCTTTTATTAAAACAAATAGCAACTATTTCTAAGTCATTCATCAGAAGGACACTTTTCTCACCTAACTGATCTGGGATACGTTCAAGGAATTTTGAAATAAAAAGATTTCTTAGACTTCAGATTGCTCTTAATGAAATCCAACCTTTGGAAAATACAAAACATTTTTTACATCTCTTATCTGAATCTAGATATTGTTTTTGTCAGTTTAAAATTGTTACTATATGTTAAAAACCACCTCTTTCCAAAATGGGACTCCTGATATAGGGCAATGGGAAATTTTAAAAAGAAAATCCCATAACATCTGCAGGTTCTGGCGTTTAATTTGGTAGAAACGTAAACATGAAATTCTTCAAAGGATAGGTACAATTGACTCTCCTCCTCCCAGGGAAGAAAGAAAATTCCCAGAATCTGCTGTGTCTCTTTGTGAGTGTGAATACTTTGCCAGGAGAAAAGACAGAAAGGTATAATGTCCGCGTAAAAATCTAATCTCTCAGACACATGCAGGTCCATTTCCTCGGACTCACCTATATGATAAAGTCCGATCCAGTCGCTGGGGTCCACCTCCTCTTTAATGTCCCAGAAGATAATGAGGTTCTGGGCTTGGCCCAGCGTGTACTCGTACATGCTGGCAGTCAGGCTGGAACGGCTCTCGGAAGTCACCAGGTCCGTGTCGCTGTTGGCTCGCTGCAGGGTCATGTTCTCGGGCATGGAGCTCTGCGCGGCAAGGCTCTGCAGGTTCTCTGGACTCAGTGTGTACCGCATCTGGGGATTTCGACGCCGCACAAAAAGCAGATGCTCCCGGGCTGAGCTAGCCATCCCGTCTGCCTCTCTGAGGTTGGCGTCCTACAAAGCTGCCAATAGACAGACAAGCATAAAATGTTAGTGCCACTATGTGAAGAATTCGGCTTAAGCTTCCCAGGCATAAAGCCTTGAGGAGTGTTTATTAAAATCCGACCCTGCAGTAATCTTCTGCTGTCAAAATAAAACGTATTATTCTATTGTCAACTTATGTCAGAAATAACTTCTATAGCTGAGGTCACATGATGGCAAAAGCTGTCACACACCTGTGGCCCTCGACTGCACTTGGCATGGCTTCCTCCCAGCAATTAAGGAGGGGATTTCTCTACCTGCTCTTTTAGGTCTATCCTTTCCCAAACACCCCACCTGCAGAATGGCATCCTCTTCTCCTTTTCCATCCCACACATGTTATTTATTTCCCGCTGCAATTGAATTTTAAAACAGCAAGACAGAAAATGTTGACACATGCTAAATACAGTTGAAATATGCCACTGAGTATAAGTTCACTTGCTCGGCTTCCTTAGCATAAGAGCGTAACCCACTGAAGTCATTTTTAGGAGCTTGCTCAAATGCCACGTCGTCACTTAAGTACAGGGGCATGATATGTAAACCTGCAACACCCCACATTTCCCCATCTCTCCTCTCTGGCTTTGTTCTTCTCTATAGTAATTATGATCTGATGTACCACACGATTTGCTTATTTATTTGGCTATTATGTACTTCCCCAACAAGAATGTATGCTTCACAAAAGCAGCAATTTTCATCTTTTTTGCTGCTGCTTTATCCCCAGTGTCTACAACAGTGCCTGGTGCACAGTAGGCGTCAATATATATTGCCAATTTACATATATATCAGATGAAGGAATGGTGAGCATCTTTCTCCCAGACACACTCCTTGACATGACATATCTTGAGTTTTTTTT
This sequence comes from Glis glis, assembly GCA_004027185.1. NCBI lineage: Eukaryota > Metazoa > Chordata > Mammalia > Rodentia > Gliridae > Glis > Glis glis. The sequence continues at coordinate 16,811 of PVJS01018860.1, read as the reverse complement.
TTTTTTTTGGTACAAGAGATTGAACCCAGGGGCATTCTATCTCCAAGCTACATTTCCAGCCCTCTTTTTCATTTTGAAACAAGGTCTCACTAAGTTGATGAGGCTGGCCTGGAACATGCTATTCTCCTGCCTCAGCCTCCCAAGTAACGGGATTACAGGTGTGCACCACCATGCCAGGCTGCATTTCTTTTCTGAGTCTGCCTCTTAACCATCTTGATTTCCTGGTTGGTCCACACTACTTCTACCACCTGGATCATCATGGTAAGCTATCTCCTTAGGCTCCCATTTGGCCTCCACCTAAAGGAACAGGGACATAGATAAAGCCTCCTACTGCCAGATGCCCAGGGAGACTCTTACCAAGAACTCTGGACTTCAATCCAGTACATTCAAGGTTCTGCTTTCCAGCACTTTCCCTGTTTGCCCACAGGTTCATACTACCTCACCCAGATCCTCTGACTTCACATAGAGAGAACCAGGCTCTACATTACCCCTCTCAGAACTACACAACCCACTGATGCATTTATGTGACTACATTCCACTTTAATTATATCCAGTAGAACTGGTTTTAACATTCCCATGATCCCCCCTTACTTATGGGGTGGGCTGTCATCACCTTCTCCTGTTCAAACCTCAGCCCCCGACCCAAGATCCAAAACACCCTGTAGGCACTGAGGAACTCATCCATCAAGAAGCCCAAGCCTTGAGCCTTGAGCCCAGAGCCCTGAAGAGAGCTGTTCTACAGTCCTGAAGCCAGAGAGAACAGCTAAAAGTTGACTCTCACCAGTAGTGAATTTATTCACTATTGAGCACCTCCCATGTGAACAGCATTAAGGAAACAGGAGAAAAGACAAAGCCCCTGCCCTGGTGAAACCTGCACTCTAACAAGAAGAGGAAATGAGTCAAAACCTGAAGGCACAACATACTTATTTTCAGTGCAAAAGTAAAAAGAGCCAGAAATGTGTGAATTTTCTGGTTTAATTAAGCCCTGCAAAAATGTATGAAGCATCTACTACTACATGTCTAGCATAAAGCTGTGGAGTATCCTAAACAGCAAAAAGGGAGGGTAAGGACTCTTTTCAAATTCTTTCTTTTCCTTTCCTAAATATTGTAACGTGACCCTTACCCTCCTGGAACCTGAACTTTTGGGGGAGAAGACCAAATACTCATATATGGAAGAATTCGATCTGCCACCAATAGTGCTTCCTGTGCATGCACAAGTTGCCCTACCAAGTATGATATAACAACAATACATGTGATGGCATCAGGAAGTGATAGTAATATAATATTTGCAAAGCGTTTTACATTTTCCAAAACACTTTCGTATTCATAATCTCAAGTGAGGCAGCAGAATATTGTGAATTAAGTTTGAGAGGTAACATCACCTCTTTTCATATGAGGAAATTGAGGCTTTATGGGGCTAAATGTTGGCTAGAGGAAATAGAAAATGCTTGGTGGCAGAGGTTATATTTGATGTGGTCCTTAAAGGATTAGAAGAAAAGAAATGTATGAAGAACATTCTAATTGGAAGCACAGATATGGAGAAGCTACCAAGAAAGAGAATATGGAAGGAAAAAAATAACAACAACAAAACAGAGGCCCTGGAGAAACCTGTAAAGATCATGAGAATCATGCAGAAAAAACCAAGCAGGAGCCTTGTGGGGTAGAGGTCAGGCAGGGCTACCACTGACACGTGGTGAGCCCCAAGATGACATGGAAGATATCTGAAGCTCTGTCAGGTTAATTAAGCCTGGCCAAAGTCACAAAGCTGATAAAAAAGGCAGGAGACAGAGAGAGGCACACTCACAAATGAGAGAGAGATCTTGAAAGTCAAGGAAGGAGAGACTCCAAGGAGAATGTCAAATGTCAGCTAAAGTCCTGAGTTGTCACAGCATATGAAAACCAGGAGAACAGGGAGGAAATTGGTGGCCTTAGGGAAAACAGTTTTGCATGAAGTGTGAAAGCCAGATTTTTGAGGATTGAGGAAGGAGGCTGGGAAGATAAATGGGGGTAAAGAGTTCAGCTGTTTCCCTGAAGGAGGTGTGCAGTGGAGAGAAGGGGTGTGGATTAAAGCAGTGTAGGGTTTGTTTGCTTTTTCATTTTGTTTTGTTTTAGGAAGAAAGGGATTTTTGCATGTTTATAATGCTTGCATAGTAACTAAGAACTCACAGAGTATTTATTGCATAAAAGAAAACTGGGAGAAAAGGACCAATAAAGAGAGAATGAAGATTAAGATGTAGGAAAGAAAGGAAGAAAGGAGATATGATGGAGAGAGATTACTGAGGAAGAAAAAAAAAAGCTAGAATACATAGGAAAGGTGGAGGATCAGTTTAAACCAGAACAGTCTAATAGAAATATAATGCAACAGCCGGGCGAGGTGGCACACGCTTATAATCCCAGTACTTGGGAGGCTGAAACAGGAGGATCGCAGGTTCCCAACCAGCCTTAGCAACTTAGTGAGGCCCTGTTTCAAAATAAAAGAATAAAATAGGGCTGGGGTTGCAGCTCAGAGGTAGAATGCCCCTGGGTTCAATCCCCAGTACGAAGGAAGGAAGGAAGAAAGGAAGGGAGGGAGGGGTAACCTACATATGTAGTTTTAAATTTTCTAGTAACTTCATTAAAAACATAAAACAAGTGGAAATTTTTGAACTCGATATATCCAAACTACTATCATTTCAACATTAACATAAACAGTTACTAATGAGGTATTTTTCTTTTTTCTTTTGGTAAAAAAGCTTTTTTTATATACTTAAAGCACACTTCGATTCAAGCCAGCCTCATCTCACTCATTCAATAGCCACATGTGGCTGGAGGCTCCTAGACTGCAGGGTGCAGTCTGAAGGATGGACACGGAGCCCCTTGCTTCCCTGTCAACTCACTGCCATCAGAAAAGCCCTCGGCGTAGCTAAGAGGAAATACCACTGAACTCGCTGACAATAATGTGTAACCAAGAATTCCTTAATCCCTCAAAGGACTCTTGTTGCATCTGAGCATGAAGATGCTTTTTCAGCCAAATCTCTAATTGGAGAATCCTATAATCCTGTTAGATGAAGACATCCAGTCTAAGGGGAAGGGTTTTCTAAGGACAGACTTGAGGACAGAAAGGCTGACAAGTCCCAGCACCTCTTCAGGTCTCTTTTTGCTTCCTTTCTTCTATTTTGAAGCAGCGGTACAGTCTCCTAGAACAGAACCAGAGCCCCAGTGGGGCAGGGGTGTCAGGCCCCGTGAGATGACCTGGTAAGAGGACTGGGGCTACCTGTTTTTGTTTGTTTGTTTTGGGGTTTTTTCTGGGGTCTTTGTTGTTGTTTCTGTGGTACTAGGGATTGAACCAGGGGACATTCTACCTCTCAGCTACAGCCCCCGCCTGATTTTATTTTTTATTTTGAAGCAGGGTCTTGCTACTCAAACCTGCAATCCTCCTGTCTCAGACTCCCAAGTACAGGGATTACAGGTGTATGCCACCACATCCGGCTCTACCTTTATGTTTCTTTACCATTATTATGGCACTTACTCTAAGTGATTTTATATATATATATATATATATATATATATGGAGAGAGAGAGAGAGAGAGAGAGAGAGAGAGAGAGAGAGAGAGAGAGAAAGGGAGATAACCCAGTTGGACAATCTCCCTAGATAAAATATAGAAAGAACCCAGGTTATTTGGAGGTCCTGCATTCATAAATCGGTAGCCGTGTATAGTTAAACTCCACTTGCCTCAATACAGTCATCTATTAAATAAAGGTAATGCTAATATATCGTGTCAAGGTAGAGTGGGACTTAGAAGGGACTCCAGACAAAGAAGGAGAAAACTTTAGATGAGCAAAGGCGACCTAACTGAGGGAGCTGGGAGAGGGGTGGAGGGAAACACACTAAGGCACATGATGTATATACATAAGCTTATAAGACTCAATCACTATGCTGAGCACAAAAAGGAGGGAAGGGGGAAGGAATAGGGTGGGATTTGAGGGAGGGCTAAATGAGCAATGTGTGCATGCATGCTTCTGTTACCCTGATACTTATCAAAATGTATAATTACAATGCACCAATAAATGAATATATATAAAAAATTGTCATAAGGATTAGAAATATCATGAGTGAAAGTGTCCTATAAAGTAGTGACTGTTATTTCAGTCACTACTTTATATTAATCGTATAATTACTTAATTCATACATTATTTCATTTGGGGTAGCTCTAATAGCATGAGGAGGGGGACACTAGGATGTGGAAGACAGTTAACAGACATCAAATGCTAAAGAACAACTTCACACATTAAAAATCATTACAAGTCCTACCTAGGGCTGGATGACCCTGTTCTAAAGAGAGGAGAACCCAACCCCTTCTTGCCCTGCCTCCTCCCACCCACCATGGCTCCAGGCTTCCAGCTCAGAAATCAGCTCCATCCAGTTCTACATGCCCTTGGGCTGCAGCTCAGGAAGAACGAATTTTAGTGACATGAAAAGGAAATCTCAATCAGGAATATTTCAAAGAAAGAACTTAAACACTTGATGAGAGATTGAATATAGGGGATAAAAGTAAGGGAGAAATTGGGCCTAATTTCTGGATAGTCACTCTAGGTGACAACAGAATCCGAGAAACATTGATAGAACTAAGGAAACGTTTGGGGTGAGATTGAGGTGAATGCAATACTTCCAAATGTCTGGAAGACTCCTAGGAGGGTGGGCCTGAATTGCTGGTTATTATAGGACCAGGGATAAAACAATATTCAAATGCAAATTTCTGGCTAATAATAACCTTAGTAGTAATTAAGATTGGCAATGCCAATGTATCCCTAAAAGGCTTAGCTCAGGGTTTAAAAACTTCTCCCAGATGTTTTAATTTACATAATCTGTGTGGAAAGAAAGAAAACTGGAATGCTTAGATTACAGTGAGGGACTATGACAAAACTGCTTTGGAAACTTTAATTTTTTCTTTATGGAAAATGCAATGTATTTTTAGAGTTTATGTTTCCATAGTAAAGATCCAACTCCATGCAAAAATTAATTAGCAAAGTTGAGTAAAAGAGGGAAAAAATCAAAGCACTCTAAATTTTACAGTTAAAATTTTAGTTTATAGGTACCTTATTCAATATAATGTTCTCATATGTGAAAACTAGTACTACTCAAACAACAGGGAATAGCAGAGTATATTTTCTCCTCCTTAAACCTAAGAATTTTGGATTTGCTTCTGGGTTTCATACCTATGCCTTCAGCAATAATAAAGATAAATTTTCTTCTGAAAGTTATCCATGTCCTCTATGTGTATGTGTCTGTGTGTCTGTGTATGTGTCTGTGTTTAGTAGGGATTGAACCCAAGGATGGTCTACCTCTGAGCTATCCTGCTAGCCCAGTTTTATTTTTTATTTTAAAACAGGATCTCACTAAGTTGTTGAGGCTGGCCTTGAACCTGTGATCCTCCTGTCTCAGCCTCCCAAGTACTGGGATATCCATGTCCTATTGAAATGCTTTAGAAGATAAAGCTGATGGTATAGGGAGCTTACTAGTAACCACTATATTTATTAAACTGAAAGGGATCCTTCAAAATTCCTTAGATAATTCAGCCCTCTCATTGAAAGTCTTTGCTGTGGCAAAGACTTTGCTATGTTCCTATTCTTAGTTGTCTCAATTTAACATGGTGTAACACTGCTCTAAGGAAAAAAAAATGAGAAAATCTCCTTTTTCTAATTATGATTAGGTCTGCACTATGCTGCTTTCTCAGATAACAGACATCTGCTTAAATGACAACCAAAACCAAAATCACTTTTCTTCTACAGGTCAAGAGAGATTTAATTAACTAAGCAAATTACAAAGTGCCATAGTATACAACTTCATTTCCAAAACCAGCAGGTTTTGTTCAGAAAATACAGACAGTAGCAGATGACAAATATACTAAGCAAGTGTTTCTATTTAAAATATGCTTGCAAAAGAATCTGGAGATGAATGTCAATCTACTAAACCTCACCTGAAGGGCAAGTACTGAAAGACATTATCAGAGCATCTTTACAGACCAAGAAACACATCCTAGACTGGACGCATAAATACAACCACTAAAAATAACCAACATCTCTTTAACCCTCGAATTCCCCCAAAATACAACCTATCACAGACACACACGCACACATGCACACACACACTCACACCTGTTGGACCATACTATGTTTCAAACACCAAGTGTGTTTGGTTGGTTGATTGCGGTACTGGGGATTGAACCCAGGGGCATTCTACCTCGGAGCTACACCCCCAGCCCTATTTTTTATTCTTTATTTTTTAAACAAGGTTTCACTAAGTTGCAGAGGGCCTTACTAAGTTGCTGAGGCTGGCCGCGAACCTGCGATCCTCCTGTCTCAGCCTTCCAAGTACTGGAATTACAAGCGTGCACCACCACGCCCACATACACACAATAAAATGCAAGTGAGAGTGCAGTGAGATGGAAGCTACTATCCACTGAGAGGAGAGTTTTCGAAGCTTTCATGAGTCCTAGATGTGCGTACACCCTTGAAGCCAGAGATGTGTTTCCAGGGCTCAGTCTGAGGGAAAAAGCAGTGATGCTCATCACAACACTATTCAAAACAGACAAGTAGAAAGCAAAATAATTCTCCAGCAACGGAGGGATAGTTGAATTACGGCACATCTACATTATAGACTCTTATGAAACCATTAAAATTATATTTTTAATATGTGACATGGGAATTTGTACACAATATAATGTTAAGTATAATCAAATACAGTTATATACAAGACATAATTAAATTGTGTTAGCCACACATATAAAAGAAAAGACACTTTTTCAGTAGTTTTGGCTAGCAAGATTACAAATAATTGTCCTTTTCTCTTGATACTCTATTTTTAAATTTTCAACAAATAATATATATATTACCCCAAAAAAGTATTAAAAATATATCTGTAATATGAAAGGATAGTTCCAACTATTTAGTGCAATAAACAGTTATCCTTCGGGGCTTATTAGTTAGTTGCAAAGAACAAAACTCCCTCTGAATAAACTAAAGAGAGGGAATTTACTAGAAGGATATTGAGTAGCTCACACAATCAAAACAACAGGAAAAGAATGAGCCAAAGGGTCATTAGGTGACAGGAACCACCAGCATCAGTCCCTCCAAGCATTTACCCTCTCTCTATCACGTTGCTCAGGACTGACTGACTCCTGGGAGAGAGAATCTATGGAGCTGTGGGAAGAGGGGAGGCATCCGCAAGGGCAACCAGCAAACTGAAGGGGGCCAAAAAGCGAGTCCTTGAAAAGACACCAGGCAGCAAAAAGGAAGTTAGTTGCTATCAGATGACTAGGAAATGAATGCTGGAGAAACATATAGGAAAGAGAAAAAGAACTAGCAAAATACCAACTCCGAGTTACATGTCCTTAAATATGTAATACGGGGCAGCAAGTATGGGAAGAAAGAAGGCAATACCCATCACTCGCTCATCTCGATAGTTAAGGACAGACTGTCATGACTCTTTCTGGAATCATACCCAATGCATAGGGATAGTTTTTGAAACATTAATCTATACCTCTGATATGGTATTAAATTAAGATGCATACAACTTCAAGAATCATTTTTAAATGAGGCCGGACTGGGAAAATGGAAACCAAAATTTCACATATTTTTCACTAATTTTTAAAAATTCTAACCAATTTTTTAGTTAATAACATGGAGTTTCATGATGGATGGTTGGATGGATGGATGGATGGATGGATGGATGGTTGGATGGATGGATGGATGGATGGGTGGATCGATGGCTTTGCTTTTATAACAACTACTTCTGGTAGTCTGCTTGCTTATTAGCGAATATTGATGGTTTGTGTGAGAGAAGTGGAGTTAATTCAACTTAAATTCATCCCTTTTGAAAGATATTAAATGTTTACTCTCCATACTTCCTTAGTGGGAAAGATGTGTTTTTTTTTCTTTTGCATGGAATACATCCCCAAACTTTTTCTGCCCAATCATTGGCAAACAGATTCAGATATTTAGAAATTCTGTATTACTTTGTGGTGGTTGAAGCACATTATGTAAGAAAGTCTTCCTTGAAAAGCAAACCACAAGCCAGGCATGGTGATGCACGCTTGTAATCCAGTACTTGGGAGGCTAAGACAGTAGGATCGCAGGTTCGCAGCCAGCCTCAGCTACTTAGTGAGACCCTGTTTCAAAATAAAAGAATAAAATCGGGCTGGGGATGTAGCTTGGAGGTAGAATGTCGCTGGGTTCCATCCCCAGTACTGCAAAAAAAAAAAAGGAAACCACAAAACATAAGCTTCTAGTTACTGATTGTCAAAAGCTGCTAGAAAAGAACAACTATATTTAAATAGAATTGTTTATTCCATAAACCCTAGAAGACACAGCTATAAACACTCGTAACTGCTATCATGTATTTCATGTACTCTATACCCTACAGAACACTTTGGGGTTTTGTTGTTGTTGCTGTTTGTTTTGTTTTTTGTTGGGGGAGTGTGTGTTTGTTTGTTTGTTTGTTTGTTTGTTTTGGTTCTGAGGATTGAACCCAGAGGCATTCTATCTCCAGCTACACCCTCAGCCCTTTTTATTTTGAAACAAGGTCTCGCTAAGTTCCTGAGGGTCTTGTTAAGTTGCCGAAGCTGGCCTCAAACCTTGGAGACTCCTTTCTCAGCCTTCCAAACACTAGGATTACAGGTGTGTACAACCATGCCTGGATAAGAACACATTTTTAAAAACTGAATTCTCTCTCTCCATTCCTGTAGCCACAATAGCACTAAGCAAAGCTCTCATCACGTGATACCTAGATCGTCACTTCTTAACAGGCCTCTCTGATCCTTATATCCCCCCCCAATAATCCATCTACTCTCTTCTGACAGCACTTTTTCAATGACAACCCTCCCAATCGAGTAACTAGCATAAGTGGGAGTGGGGTGGGATGAGGCGCAGGGAGGGTGAGTGGGGCAGGCTCCCCACAAGCAGTGATGCGAAGATTAAACAGAGACCAAGCTGGTGAACAGTCCATGTGAGAGGGGAGGATGGCATGGATTCCAGTGGTGGCTCTGAGGGCAGGACAGAAAGCAGAGGGGGGATTTTCCAGTGAATTTTTTAATGATTCCTCAATAAATCAAAAGTCCCATGGGAACCTGCTCCGTGCAAATTTATCTATTCTGTTACCCTTGAGAGCACTTCACAGGCCGAGCATCGCCCACGCGGTTCTGTGCTCCTACTCCACCTCCGAGACCTGCGGAGCCACTCTCTGCTTGAAGAGCACCCAGCCAGAAGGCACCGTCCCTACTTCTGAGGTCCAGCAGCCTTAGCTTTTGTATCATTCATATCATCTGCACTTCACAATATCATATCCTAATTGTGAATCATCGTGTCTTCTCTGGTGAGAGGATAAGCTCTTTTGAGGACAAATTACTGTTTCTCTTACATATTATGTCCTCCACAAAAATGTATTTTTCAAAGGAATGAATGGATGGGGATAACTTCTATTAGTGGGAAACCAATAATGCAAAAGAACCATATCGGCAGTATGAACAAATGCTAACTTTTCTTCAGCATTTGCCACATTAGCCACCTAATAAGGCTTTTTTGAGTAAAGTACCTACTGTATGTTTAAAAGTATAAGACCCTTGCTACAACACGGAAATAAATAAAAATCAAGCTACATGAAAGAAATGAAAGCAACTTTCTATGCTATAAAAGTCAGGTGGAGCTAATTAGAGGGAATGATCATCAGGGCTAGAGTAGTTAAGAAGAGCCTAATAAGAAAATGTGAAGCCGGGCGTGGTGCTGCACACCTGTAATCCCAGTATTTGAGAGTCTGAGACAGGAGGATCACAGGTTCGTGGCCAACCTCAGCAACTTAGTGAGGCCCGGTTTCAAAATAAAAAATAAAATAGGGCTGGGAGTATAGCTCAGAGGTAGAATGCCCCTGGGCTCAATCCCCAGTACCACAAAAACAAGAAAAAAGAAACCAAAACATGAGCTGGACTTCAGCAGATATAAAGAGGTCAAGGAAGTACAGCATGCACTCTGTCCAAGAAGGAATCCAGCTAAAAAGTGAAGTAAGACAGAAATTAGTTTCACCACCTCCCGTCTGGTCCAAGCCACTATCATCGCCCCTCTGAGTAAGAACTGCCCCCCTCCCTTCTTCTCTACTTTATTTCTTGCTTGTAGTCTCAACACAAGAGCCAGAGTGATCCTGCTCAAATATAAGTGAGATCACGTGGTTCTCTACCCCAAATCCTCCAATGTTCACTCTCTTCTCACTCAAAGAAAAAGCTGAAACCTTTTTTCGTGATGGTCTACAAAGCCCCACCTGATCTAGTCCCCAGTCCCCACTGATCTTGTCTTCCACCACTGCCACCTATACTCATCCCACCCTAGTGCCACCGGGGCTTCTAGATTGCTCTAGCCACACTCTGCCACAGAATCTTTGCATCTGCGGTTCCCTCTCTTCTTCTCTTCAACACCCACATGGTTCACTTTGTTACCTCCTCCACGTTTTTACCAAGTGGCACCCTCTCTGTGAGAGACCAGCTCTGACCACTCTATGACAAATTCCAACCGCTCCAACATTTTTACCTGCTTTGTTTTTCCTCCATTGTGCCTTTCATATTATAATGCACGGTATAATGCATGGTTCATTGTGTCTCTTCCCCGCTGGAATTATGTGTTATGAAGAAATGGAAATGACGGACAGACATCACCTTTAAACTGACAACTGTAAACTACGTGGTTTTCCCAGTAGAGTGACTAGAACACTGTTCCATTCAATTAAGCGATCAATTATTTTTTTCATCTTACAAATAATCTGACACTATAGTCAGATTTATCATTGATTTCACTAGTAGGATGCAATGGAAGTCAGTAGAGGTTGTAAACACACAGGTTAAACTTCAAAGTCCAAGATCACCAGCTGAGGTTTACCACTCTTACAGAAGACAGCAAAAGGTACATTAAGGCAGAAAAAAGGAAGATGGGATGGAATCAAACAATGGGGAATAGTCATATGAGGGAGGGAAGTCACAAAAGCTAAGAGCCACACCTGCCTGACTGTTCATAAATATAACAGTTATCAGCTGGGCGCGGTGGCGCACGCTTGTAATCCCAGTACTTGTGAGGCTGAGACTGGAGGATCTGGGTTCGCGGCCAGCCTCAGCTACTCAGTGAGGCCCTCAGCAACTTCGTGAGACCCGGTTTCAAAATAAAGTATAAAAAATAGGGCCGGGGGTATAGCTCGGAGGTAAAACGCCCCTGGGTTCAATCCCCGGTACCGCAAAAAAAAAAAAAAAATAACAGTTATCCAATGCTTGCTAAGTATGGTGCATTGTGACAGCTCCAGGGATACACAAATAAAGCATATTCCATTCTCAAGGAACATAGCAGACTAGAAAAAGATTGAACTTAAAATAATAATTAATAAATTGCCCAATTCATGAGACTCTCAATGATGTAGAGAATCACCTAGAGGAACAAAATAAAAACTAAGTGAACATCAATCTGTAGCAAGTGGATGAGGGAACAGGCCTGATCAGGATTATGATCCTGCTTATTGATACCAAGTTTCATTTTAATTCTAGTATTAGGGTAAAAAATGTTTGAAGACTTTTCCAAAAGGACTACCTACATAGCAATATAATTTTCAAATATTTTTAATTTAAAAAATCATTTTTATCTAAGTAGTTACTGGTCAGCTCCCCTATATTATGGAGTTAAAGATGAAAGCAAAAAAAATCACAAAATAATTAACTGAAGGCTTTTAAAACGAATCCCCATTCAACCATTTCTCCCACACAATGATGGAGTCCATCCTCGCCAGTCACACCTCTCACTCACGCATTAAATGTCAGAAGTGCAAACAGTGAATAGATTGCAAAGAGAAAATGCCTCAACTGCTAAAAGATTCAGGAATTCATAAACATCAATGTAATTTTGAGGAACTACTTGAATCACAGGGAAAACCACTAAGCAATAAGGACCTGGCAGAGTTAAAACAATTAAAAACAGAAGGAGAAAAAAAAGAACAATAATTTGAATATCACAGGATTAAATTGAAGCAGTGAGAAAGTCAATATATCCCTAAATTAGGTTTTGAAATATGACTTTCTTTATAATTGTGGTGAGAAAATCAAATATCATAAGGTGCTATCATATAATTTTCTTGAAAAAGTTAGCTCTCCCAACCCTCTAAAATTTTAAACACTTTGCTTGTCCTTTGTTCCTGCTAATAATTAGGTCATGTTTATGATTATAATCTAAATTTTATTTTAGATGAAATAAACTGATTCCCCTCATTTGAACTTTAAGATCAAACGTCTTTTTTCTCTATTATAAAATTTGGCTTCCCAAGGTCAGTGGACTCTAAGAGGTTTGCTTTTCTGTCATCTCTTCTTTAGCCTCTGCTCCCATCCCCCACCCCATGTTCTCTCCACATGGAGCTATTAATCCTAGATTTGATTCCCATATGAGGATGCCAAGCTCAGGCGAGACTTGGCTGAGACCCATATTTAGGTCTTTAGAGTTTGCTTCTTTTCCCATATGCCATGGCTCCTTGTGGCTTCTGTCGGCCCTGGGATTTAATTACCAAACTGTGTCATGTATATCTTAGTCTGCTTTCTGTTGCTATAACAAAATGCCTGAGACCCCAATAATTAATACAGAATAGTAGTTTATTTGGCTCATGGTTTTAGAGGCAGAGGAGTCCAAGAGCATGGCGCCAGCATCTGCTCAGCATCTAGTGAGGTCCCTGTGCTGCATCATAACATGGCAGAGGGCAGGGGTCTCTCTCTCTCTTCTTATCAAGTCACGAATGCCATCAGTGGGGCCACACCTGCATGACCTCATCTAATCCTAATTACCTCCCAAAGGCCTCAACTCCAAATACCATCAGCATATGGATTTGAGGTTTGAGTTTCCAATACATGAACTTTTGGGGGACACTTTCAAACCATGGCATTGTAGGTACCCGAAATGTGGGGAGAAAGACATAATCAACTATTTGTAGGTTTTAAAGTCAATGCCTAAACTCTGAGAGACAAGCAGCCTCCCACAGCCGAGCAGGGCTCCTGAACTACTGCCTGCCTGGCTTTGTTGCCTCTCCACACTTTCTCATTTCCCTTTTTGGTCCAACTGCTGTAAGCTTTGCAGACATAGAAAATAGTCATTGATTTATTTGTTGTGAGCCACAGATTAATTTTAAATCAACTTTATAAGCCCATAATACTGTTGAGAAGTAGCAATTTCCCTCCCTCAAGATAGTCTCAGTATACCTGGCAGCTCACTGATGGGCAGACATAAAAAAGGGGCCCAGAGTGGGCTCTGCTGCCAGGAGCCTTCCAGAACTCAATAAAAATGATACCCTTTTTGGCCTTCCCCTTTCACCTATACATTTTTTAAAAGAATAATGGCTCCTTGAGTAAAAGTAAACAAAGCATATGAACACTTTGTTAAACCAAAACTCTCGATACCAAGGATTCTCTGAAATAAATGGGCTGATTGAACCCTTGCAGATGCTAGACAGATGCTTGGTCCTTGGCTCAAATTCCCACAACTACCAGAACCAGGCCTTGACAGGAGTCAGAAAATGTCTGCAGGACCAAAGCTAAGAGCATTTTTTTAATAATGAAAATTTGGGAAAGGAAGACCTACATTGGCTATAGACAAGAGAGGTGGGATTATGCAAAGCAGGGAAAGTTGGGGAATAGGAGGGTGGTCCAAAGGAGAAGTAATTGTTGTTTCTGAATCATTGGGGTTGACAGTACAGAAAGTTCATATGTAAACAAGGAGCTGTGGCCCTGGTGGTTGGCTGTGATGGTATTAAGTCAAGATTTCAGCATACATTCAGAAGTGTAAAATAAGTTTTTTTCTTGGTTTCGCCCACAGCTGTTAACTGATTAACTTCCTTATGTCTTCATCTCTCAGTCTTCCAGCCCACATAGTTTTGTACTGTTCTGTTCTGTTTTTTTGTGGTACTAGTGATTGAACCCAGGAGCATTCTACCTCTGAGTTACACCCCTGACTCTATTTTATTTTTGATTTTGAAACAGGGTCTCACTAAGTTGCTGAGGGCCTAGCTAAGTTGGTGAGGCTGGCCGTGAACCTGTGATCCTCCTGACTCAGCCTTCCAAGTACTGGGATTCCAGGCATGTACTACCACATCCAGCTCCACATAGTTATATTTAGGACATCTCGGAAAGTTTCTTTTACCATTTTATACGTAGAAATCCTGTAGGAAACTAAGTAAAAGTCTGCCTCCCATGCTAATGCTGGGGCAGGTTTCATGGCACTTAGGTATGTGTTCAAGGACAACAGTGATGGCCCCTTAGCCTAAAGATACAGGTAAGGGGAGGAAATTGGTGCTGCCAAGACTGCCAAAAATGTTGCCTGTCTAAAGCTTCCTCCTACTTCAATACACCAATGCGCACAACTAATCCTTGGGTACCCCAACAGCTCTCCAGCTGATTGCAGTGTGTTCTTACACGGAGCAGCTTGCTCGTCTCCCTCTTTCTCTTCCCACTAGTTTCACCAAATGGTTATTGCAGTGGTAGAAATACCGAAACTATTCACTGAATGTGGAACAAATGAGAACACGTGGATGAATCAAGGCTTGAGGCTGATGGAATTATTACTATAGAATAATCCTTAAAAAAATGATAGAACTATTTTAATGAGGTTATATATCAGGTAAAGTTATATGCCTATAAGTAAAATTGCCAATTTCTTTTTAAAGAGGCTGAAAATTTCTATTTGTTTCAACAGATCATATAATTTCCAACTCAGTGAATTTATAGAAATCGGATTTCTGCTCCCAAATCCAATATACTATAAGAAGCTGCATTTTAATTACTGATAGATTAAAATCTAGTCAAAGAAAGCAATCATGCAGTTAATAAATAAAATTAAATATTCATTTTTGGTTAGAATGTTGAATTATTAAAATGAAAAAATGCCATGGCCTTATATAATCATTTCAAACAAATTAAAATGCAAAGCAGCTTTAACTGGTTGTAATGGGGAAAAGGTTATCAAACACTATACATTTATCCATTACCTCATTGATACATATTTTTATTTAGGATCCCAGCAACTACCCCTTTGTAATGGTGAGTCTTTCTGTCATACTGAATGAATAACTGGGATAAAGAAGAGAATCTTTTCTAAAAGGAAAGTGTTGCCCCTCCCTGCCTTCGGGTGGTATGAGGCCTTGGTGGTCAGCCAGGCTGAGGACCAGAGAGATGCTGTGGGCATCCCTCCAGCTTCAACCCAGTGTGCCAGAGACAAGGCCCACTCCTGGGTCCTTCTAACACCTGCTCTCTTTGCAAAGGAGGGTTTGGGTTAGGTTTCTGTCTAATCTTGAAGAATCCTCAATAATATATTAGATATGTCCCACAGCTTAGTACACAAAACTTAGATAATGGGTGAAACCAGAAGGGAAGAATTTGAGCTGACTAAAAAACATGGTACTTAGCCAGAGAGGGGCAGGGGAAGAAAGACAAGAAAAAGACTGTGGGGATTAGGTATGAAGAGCATGTCTTCTAGGAGGTTAGGATGAGGAAGAAGGATACTGGAAGAGACAGCTTCCAGGAATATGACAACAGAGAACGCGTTAAACCACCACTGTCTAGACTCCAATCCAAATCTATTGATCATAACCCGCCCATGAAATGGAGCCCAAACATCATATTTTAACATGTTCCACAGTTGATGCTGATGAATGCTGAAATTTAAGAACTGCTGACCTAAGAATTCACTAGGGAGCATCTATATGTAGTCCCAAGTTAGACCAAATAATTGATACTATCTCCCCAACTATATCCGAATGTGTTAAACTACTTTAAAAAAAGAACCAAAAGTCAATTGAGAGGTTTGTCTTCCTAAAAATCTTAAATTTCTATTCCCCATAAAACTTAGAGAAATATAATTATTTAAACTTAATGAAAATTTAAATAACATGAGATTTTAGTTATTTATTAAAAAGATGCATGGAATGTTGCAGTATTACATTTAACAAGCTGAAAAAATGCCAAGAAGAAAAGCAAAGGTAGATAAGAAAGTCAGGGGCAAAGTTTATACCCAGAACTCATGCCATTCACTTCTGTTCAGATACTAGAAACAGGTCGCTAATGTGTCTCTCAGCCTTCTGACATCCCAACCAGAGTGCCTAGAATCACAGTCCATCCACATCTCCATAAGATAAACACAAACAATTTCCTGGGGATGAGACCTAAGCAAATGTTCCCTATTAGTCTTCATGATGTATGAAGTGTTAATCTGCTTTCTCATATGTATGTCAAATACCATAGCATTGTTATATTACAGTTTTTATCTTATCCCATTGGCTTTACACCAATAACACCAATTCAGGGACTTCCATACAGAGCTCTGGCACCATGTTGCCCAACTAAAGGTCTGCTGGTCACATGTGGCTTTTGAGCATTTGAAATGTAGCTAGTCCAAATTGAGATATACTCTAAGTATAAAAATGGACACCAGATTTTTAAAGATGTTAGTATAAGAAAGTAAAATATCTCATTAGTAAGATTCATACTAATTATAAGTTGAAACAATGTTTTAAACACATTGGATTAAAGAAAATATACTATTAAAATTAATTTCACTGAGTCTTCTTTTACCCTTTTTTTTTTTTCTTGGTGGTACTAGGGATTGAACCCAGAAGCATTCTACCTCTGAGCTACACCTCCAGCCCTATTTTATTTTTTATTTGGAAACAGGGCCTCACTAAGTTGTGGAGTGCCTCACTAAATTGCTGAGGCTGGCTTGGAGCCTGCGGTCCTCCTGTCTCAGCCTCCCAAGTACTGGGATTACAGGTGTGTGCCACCACA
>PVJS01018859.1:0-34367 GCA_004027185.1 Glis glis | reverse complement strand
TTTTTTTTTTGCGGTACCAGGGATTGAACCCAGGGGCGTTCTACCTCCGCGCTACATCCTGGCCCTATTTTTTTACACTTTATTTTGAAACCGGGTCTCACGAAGTTGCAGAGGGTCTCACTAGGTAGAGAGAGAGAGAGAGACAGGGGGAGAGAGAGACAGAGAGAGAGAGAGAGAGAGAGAGACAGGGGGAGAGAGAGAGAGAGAGCGAGCTGAGGCTGGCCACGAACCGGGATCCTCCGGTCTCCGCCTCCCAAAGTACTGGGATTACAAGCGTGCGCCACCACGCCTGGCTAGTTGCTTCTATTAATGCTATCCCCCTTCTCCTGTGCAAGTTAGTGAGGAATTCCTTTGCACCAACACCATCTCAGGCCTCTGGTCATGTTCTTACAGGAAACCTGGGCTCCTATAAGCATGGCTTCTAATTTTCCAGTTACTTCCAGGAGCCTGCTCCCCTGACTGCTCCTGTCCCTTCCCTCTTCCTGTTTTCCTCGCTTGAGCTGGGTCTGGGGGGAGGGTGGTGACCAGCTGTAAGTGCCTGAATGTTTGTCTTTAGATGCAGAGGTCGTGGTGGGAACCACCAGGCCAGAGACGTTGCCTGGAGATGTAGCCGTGGCCGTCCATCCCGAAGACTCTCGCTATACAGTAATTAACACACAGAGTGCTGCCTGCACCCCAGCCCTCCACCCCACGGCCCACTCTTCCTTCTAAGATGCTGGTTCCTTCTCTCCCACTCCTATTTTCTTTTCTAAGTCTTCTTTTCTCCTCTCAGCTCTACTCCCTTCTCTTCTTTTTTCTTTTTTGTATTGGGGATTGAACCCAGAAGCATTCTACCTCTGAGCTATACCCCACCCCTTTTTATTTTTTATTTTGAAGCAGGGTCTCACTAAAGTGCTACAGATCTCACTAAGTTGCTGAGACTGGCCTTGTACCTGTGATCCTCCTGTCTCAGCCTCCCAGGTACTGGGATTATAGGCATGCACGCTGTACCTGGCTCTCTTCTCTCTCTCTCTCTCTTTTTTTTTTTTTGGTACTGGGGATTGAACCCGGGGCATTCTACCTCTGAGCTTCAACCCCAGCCCTATTTTTTTTTTAATTTTTAATTTGAAACAGGGTCTTGCTAGGTTGATGAGAGTCTCACTACTTGCTGAGGCTGTCCTCGAATCTGTGATCCTTCTGTTTCAGCCTCCCAAGTACTGGGATTACAGGCTTACAGGCATGCACCACCAAGCCTGGCTCCGGCTCTGTTCTCTTGATGTTAAGCTTTTTCTCTAGCTCAGGGTTGACCAACTATGGCCCCTGGGCTATATCCAGCCACTGCCTATTTTTGTATGAGGCCCACTCATTTCTTTGCGTATTTTCTATGGTGGCCATTGTGTATGTGTTATCTAACTGCCCAGTGGCAGGTAGAGTAGTTGTTGAGACTGACTTTGCCTCTTGGCCCAAAAGTGTAAAATATTTACTATCTGATCCTGGAGGGAAAGTTGGATGACCTTACTCTAGCACTCTACCTTCTGGTTTCCACCCTCTTGTTTCTTGAGGTTCTTGTGCCCCAGACTTCTCTACCCAATGAGTGTCCCCATCCCTGACCCTTCTCCCTTCCCTTCAGCATCTACATGGGCGACAGCTTCGTCACCCCTTGACAGGGCAGCTTCTTCCCCTCATCACAGACACCGCTGTTCAGCCACATACGGGCACAGGTGAGCAGTGGTCAGGGGCCAGAGGAGGGAGAGAAGGCTAGGGGCTCTGGGGGAGAGCGGAGGGAAATTTGATTGGGTAGTGGGGAACAAAAGGGAGGCAGACAGAAGAGGGGAGGGAAGTTGGGTGTGGTGGTGCACGCTTGTAATCCCAGTTCTTGGGAGGCTGATCACAGGTTCCTGGCCAGCCTCAGCAATTTATTGAGACCCTCTGCAACTTAGTGAGACTTTGTTTCAAAATAAAAAATAAAAAGAGCCGGGGGTGTAGCTTGGAGATAGAATGCCCCTGGGTTCAATCCCCTTGTCAAAAAAGAAAAAAAAACCCAAAATAGAAGGGGAGGCATGGGCGATGAACATCTGGAGAGCCAGTGGCCGAGGTCAGGGTCAGCACTCACTGCCCTCGTGCTCCCCAGGGGCAGTGAAGGTCACTCCAGCTCATAGTCCTGCAGATGCCGAAATGGGGGCACGGCACGGCTTGAGCGCCCTGAGTGTCATTGCTGAGGATGGGACCATGGCTTCCCTGTGTGGGGACTGGCTACAGGTGGGACCGGCCTCCGTATTACCTCTGGGGTACCCTGTGCCCCCCTCCCCCTCCCACTCTTGTTGCCCCAAGGCCTTTATCTTTACTGTCGCCACTTCCCCCCAGGGGCTTCACCGATTTGTGGCCCGGGAGAAGATCGTGTGTGCACTGAGGGAACGGGGCCTGTTCCGGGGCCTCCAGGACCACGCCATGGTGCTCCCCATCTGCAGGTAGCCCCGTTTTAACTCCTTTGCTAAGGGCCACCCCCAAAAGAGAAGGGATGAAGCTAAGGAGTGACAGCAGAGCCGGGTGCACAGTGCCACATGCCTGTAATCCCAGTACTTGGAGGCTGAGATGGGAGGATTGCAGGTTTAAGGCCAGCCTCAGCAACTGATGGAGACCCTCACAACTAACTTAGTGAGACCCTGTTTCAAAATAAAAAATAGTCTGGGCGTGGTGACGCACGCCTGTAATCCCAGTACTTGGGAGGCTGAGACAGGAGGATCAAAGGTTTACGGCCAGCCTTGGCTACTTAGGATCTCAGCAACTTAGTGAGACCCTGTTTCCAAATAAAAAATAAAATCAGTCTGGGGGTGTAGCTCAGAGGTAGAGTGCCCTGGATTTAATCCTGAATACCAAAAAAAAAAAAAAAAAAGAGTGACGACAGCACGGGCTCTGCAGGCTCCGGGCTGGGTCTGTTCACTGCTGTACCATCAGCACCGAGGGCCTGGCGCAGAGTCTGGTTCCCAGCAGAGGGCCGAGGGGCAGCGGAATCACCCTGTCTCCCTTCCAGCCGTTCCAGGGACGTGGTGGAGTACCTCCTGAAGAGCCAGTGGTTTGTCCGCTGCCGGGAAATGGGGGACCGAGCTGCCAAGGTGAGGCCACAGCACAGGGAGGGACGGGGCCTGGGGGTGGAGAGCTCCCTGAGAACTGGGATGAAGAAGTGGGAGGCCCAGAACCTCCTGCGTTGTGTGGGGTGGAGGCGGGATGGCTGGAGCTCTCTCTGAGTTTTAAAGGCACTGCAGAGGCCACCTGTCCCATCCCCGGGGTATGGGCGTGCAGGGAGGGGGACACTGGCTGATGGTCCCTTTCCCTCCAGGCTGTGGAGTCAGGGGCCCTGGAGCTCTGTCCCTCCTTCCACCAGAAGAGCTGGCAGCACTGGTTTGCCCACGTCGGGTAAGGGCAGCTCTCCTGGCAGTACGGAGGGGATTGCGGCTATGCTGAGACGGCGCTGATGTCCTCTCTTCTTGCAGGGACTGGTGTGTCTCCCGGCAGCTGTGGTGGGGCCATCAGATTCCAGCTTACCTGGTCATCGAGGAGGATGGGAAGGTTGGTACGAGGAAGCTGGGTGTGGCAGAAAGAGCCTTAGCCAGGAGTCAGGACCACCAGCGCTTGGCCTGGCTCCTGCCTCTTTTTTTTTTTTTTCGATTCTGGGGATTGAACCCAGGGGCATTCTACCTCCGAGCTACATCCCCAGACTCCCTTTGTTTTGTGGTACTAGGGATTGAACACAAGGGCATTCTACCTCTGACCCACACCACCAGCCCTATTTTATTTTGAAATGGTCTCCCTAAGTTGCTGAGGCTGGCCTCAAACCTGTGATGCTCCTGTCTCAGACTCCCAAGTACTGGGATTATAGCATGCGCCACCATGCCAAGCATTTTTAAAAATTTGAAACAGGGTCTTGCTAAACTGTTGAAGCTGGCCTGGAACCTGTAATCCTCCTGTCTCAGCCTCCCAAGTACTGGGATTATAGGCGTGTGCCACCGTGCCTGGCCCAGCTCCTGCCTCTTAATGTCCTTCAATTTGGTCCTGTAACCTGCATCACAAAGGCTCCCTGAGTTTCTTCCTCTTGCCCCCAGAGGGAGCTGGTCACTCTGAGATCTCAGAAGAGAATATGAAAATAAGAAAACCAAGAATTTTTTTTGGTACTTGGGATTGAACCCAGGGGCATTATACCTCTGAGCTATACTCCCAGCCCTATTTTAAACATTAAAATTTTTTTTTATTTTATTTATTTTTAAAATTTTTTAAAAATTTTGAAACAGGGTCTTGCAGAGTTGCTGAGGATCTCACAAAGTTGCTGAAGCTGGCCTCCAACCTGTGATCCTCCTATGTCAGCCTCCCAAGTTCAGGGAGGCTACAAGATGTTTTACACCTATCCGTTGTTATTCTTCCTCACTCTCCTCCACCCCCTAATTTTGCAGGACGACAGGGAGGACTGTTGGGTGGTCGGGCGGTCAGAGGCTGAGGCCAGAGAGGCAGCAGCAGAACTGACGGGGAGACCGGGGTCGGAGCTGCGCCTGGAGCGGGGTGCGTGTCTGAGCCGGGGTGCACAGGGCCGGGCGGCTGGGTGTCTGTGGAGCATTCAGCTGGAGGTGGGGTTGGGCAAGCTGGGAATGGAGCAAAAGGTGAGGCACCTGGTCTCGAGGGTGGGGTTGGCCTGCAAGGGTGGGCCGCAGTCATCGGAGGTGCCAGATGCTGAGATTCCAGTTGTCCCCAAACCCTGTTCTGTTTCCCAGACCCTGACGTCCTGGACACCTGGTTCTCTTCGGCTCTCTTCCCCTTCTCTGCTCTGGGCTGGCCCCAAGAGGTGAGGTGGGTTTGAGAGGGAGAGAGCAAAGGTGGGTGAGGAAGAGGGTGGACAGCCGGGGCCCCTTGAGTTGAGAAGAGCCAAGGTGGGGGCTTGGGCATCTTACTGCTTCTCTCTTTCCTCCTAGACCCCAGACCTCGCGCATTTCTATCCCCTGTCGCTTTTGGAGACGGGCAGCGACCTCCTGCTGTTCTGGGTGGGCCGCATGGTCATGCTGGGGACCCAGCTCACCGGGCAGCTCCCCTTCAGCAAGGTAACAGCCCATCCGTGTCCTGCCCCTTCCTGTGGAGCCCCAGGTCTCCCCAAACCCGCCCTCCCTTCTTCTAGTCCCTAATGTGGTGTTTCCTATGATCCCTTTTTCCTGATGTATTGCCCACCCTAACCCCTAAAGTGCAGAGGCCAGAGACCCCAGCCTCTCTGCTGACCCCCGTTACGCCTCCAGGTGCTTCTTCATCCCATGGTTCGGGACAGGCAGGGCCGGAAGATGAGCAAGTCCCTGGGGAACGTGCTGGACCCACGGGACATCATCAGCGGGGTGGAGCTGCAGGTGGGGCCTGGCTGCAGGGATGGGGAGTCTGAGGAGAGGAGCCCGCTGGGAGGGACAGAGGGGTGAGGGGGGTGGGTGCGACCCTTGTAGGGATGGGTCTACCCTCAGCTAATGACCTAGCACATCCCAGGCGCTGCAGGCGAAGCTGAGAGATGGGAACTTAGACCCCGCAGAGTTGGCCATCGCAGCCGCAGCACAGGTGAGACCCCCGGCCGCCCAGCCGAGCCTCCAGCTCAGGTTTCCTCCACACCCAGGCTTCTGGCCTGTAGAACCGTAGGCCTCTGCCACCCACTTTCTCCTCTGGCTGCAGAAAAAGGACTTTCCTCATGGGATCCCCGAGTGTGGGACCGATGCCCTGAGATTCGCACTCTGCTCCCACGGAGTCCTGGGTGAGTAGGGGCGGGGGTGGGAGGGCGCCGAGGCAGGGACACCCATGTGGAAGGGCTGCAGAACCAAGGACTTCCACCTGCAGACTCTCTGTTGCCTCCCCTCCAGGGGGCGACCTGCACCTGTCCGTCTCTGAGGTCCTGAGCTGCCGCCATTTCTGCAACAAGATCTGGAATGCCCTGCGCTTCATCCTCAATGCGCTAGGGGAGAGCTTCGCACCCCAGCCTGTAGAGCGGGTGAGAGAGAGCCGGGGTGCTGGGGGTGGGGGTGGTCACCTGTCCGCAGGCTGTAGGGGCCCCTTCAAAGAGAGGACCCGGGGAAGCGGGGTCCGAGCCAGCTGGGTCCTGACCCCGCTGTGCCTGCAGCTGTCTCCCTCCTCTCCCATGGACGCCTGGATCCTCAGCCGCCTGGCCCTTGCTGCCCAGGAGTGTGAGCGGGGCTTCCTGGCCCGGGAGTTGTCTCTGGTCACCCACACCCTGCACCACTTCTGGCTCCACAACCTCTGTGACGTCTACCTGGTGAGCAGCCAGTCCCCACAGCACTGTGGCGGTTCCCCCGACCTCAGGTCTCATGATGGAAAGCTCCGTGGTTACTAAGTTCCTCATTGTCCCCTCAGGAAAGGACAGCCCAGGGAGAGCCCAGGTGCCCTTCCCTGCAATGGGTCTCTGCAGCGCAGCCCAGGCGCTTCCTGGCGAGACAGGAAGAAGGGGGAGACTTGTAGGAAACAGTGTCACAAATCAGGGTTGGGAGGCAGTGGGTATTTTTCAGTCCCCCATAGCTGTCTTCTTTGTTTATTTATCTATTTACTTATTTATTTTGATACCGGGGATTGAACCCAGGGACACTCTACCTTCGAGCTACACCCAACCCTTTTCATTTTTTGGTACTGGGGATTAAATCTGTATGCGTTTTACCTCCAAGCTGCACCCCCAGCCCATTTTAATTTTTATTTTAAAACAGGGTCTCGCTAAGTTGCTGAGGCTGGGGGTGTAGCTTAGAGGTAGAATGCCCCTGGGTTCAATCCCCAGTATCACACACACACACAAAAAAAAAAACTGATTTTTTTTTCTAACCTCTACACGTCTCCCTGGAAAGTCTTCCCCACCTCTGAGAATCGCTGCCCTGGCTTTCCCCTCTTTGTGTGCACTGGCCTTGTCCTGGGACAGCTGGTGGTGTGACATGCTGAGCACTCCTGTCTGTCCCTCCATGGAACTCCCCTGCTGGTCCACAGCAACTGTGGGGGAAGGACATGACCATGGCCCATCCTCTGACTGGTGGGCTTCCTCCCTAGGAGGCCGTGAAGCCGGTGCTGTCACAGGTGCCCCGTCCCCTGGGGCCTCCGCAGGTCCTGTTCTCCTGCGCAGATATTGGTCTCCGCCTCCTTGCCCCGCTGATGCCCTTCCTGGCTGAGGAGCTCTGGCAGAGGCTGCCCCCCAGGCCTGGTGGCCCCCCTCCTCCCAGCATCTCCGTTGCTCCCTACCCCAGTTCCTGCAGCCTGGTGAGTCACATGGACTGGTACCTTGGGGTGGGACCCGGGTGAAGGCTGGGAGCAGCCTCTAGGGGGCTTGCTGCTGTGGGGTTGCTGCTGTGGGTGTGGAGCCCTTGGGAGGATGGGGTTGTTCCTGCAGGGCTGCTGGGATAACTCTAGGGTCCTGGGGAGCATTAGCATGGACTCTTGCTAGACTGTTACTTACTAACTGTGGGACTGTGCCTCAGTTTCCCTCATCTTTTTTTGGTGTGCTACTGGGGATTGAACCCCAGGAGCACTACCTCCAAGCTACACTGCCAGCCGTTTTTTATTTTTATTTTGAAACAGAGTCTCACTAAGTTGCTGAGGGCCTTGCTAAGTTGCTGAGACTAGCCTTGAACCTGTAATCCTCTTGTCTCAGCCTCCCAAGTACTGGGATTACAGGCGTGCGCCACCATACCCGGCTATCTAGTTTCCCTCATCTTTAAACTAGGGACAGTAATAGTACATGTCATGGCTGTGACAGGGTCAGATGAGTTAGTAACAATGTCGCCAAGATCGCAGGGCAACTTTCATGACTTCAGAATGATAAATGCTACAAACTCTCCCTGAAATTATTTTGAAGTTTAATGATTTAAATTGCTTTGGTACTTATTTGGAATTTTGAATTGCATTTTAAATTCCAACTTGGCTTTGGTCGTTGGTCGCCTTCAGCTAGACAACTCAACAGCCACCGGCCACCGGTCATCTAGAACCTTAGATGGCTTTCACTTTGTTGCCATGCGCCTGGAGATGGAGCATTTTGTGTTGTTAAGAACAGACCTGTTACCCTAAGGAGATGGGGGTGGACAGGCTGAGGAGAGAGCTGAGTCTCCCGGGAGCCCCTTCACCAACACTGGGTCCCTCCCTTGCCAGGAGCACTGGCGCCAGCCGGAGCTGGAGCAGCGCTTCTCCCAGGTCCAGGAGGTCGTGCAGGTGCTGAGGGCCCTCCGAGCCACCTACCAGCTCACCAAAGCCCGGCCTCGGGGTAAGGCGGGCCTGGCTGCCTGGGCTTCTGCAAGAAGAAGGGGCCGGTGGGAAAGGGCTCGGCTGGGAGGGCAGACCTGGGGTCAGGAGGTCTGGGCAGCAATGCGGGTGCTGATGCCTGGGCCCTAACACTCCTTCCCTCCCCAGTGCTGCTGCAGAGCTCAGATCCCGGAGAGCAGGCCCTGTTCCAGGCCTTCCTGGAGCCCCTGGGCACCCTGGGCCACTGTGGCGCCGTGGGCCTCCTCGCCCCAGGTGCAGCAGCGCCCTCCGGCTGGGCCCAGGCCACCCTCCGTGACACCATTCAGGTCTACATGGAGCTGCAGGTGACCAGAGGGGCCTGGATGGATAGGAGAATGCTGGGTGGAAGGGGAGGGCTGGGGAAGGGCAGAGGGTGGAGAGGCGGAGGCCCGGGAGGCTGCAGGTGTCTCAGCCTTCTTTCCCTGCTCTTCCCCAGGGCCTGGTGGATCCCCAGACCCAGCTACCCCTGCTCGCTGCCCGGAGGCACAAGCTGCAGAAGCAACTCGATGGCCTCGTGGCCCGAACCCCATTGGAAGGGGAGGCAGAGACTCAGAGGCAGCAAAGGGTGAGGCTCAGCGTGGCCGTCCAGGAGGCCTGAGTCCCCGTGGAAGCTTGGGCTGGGGGGGTGAGCTCAGACCCGGATCCTCACCTTCTCTCCTCTTCCAGCTCTCCTCCCTCCAGCTGGAATTGTCCAAACTGGACCAGGCAGCCTCTCATCTCCAGCAGCTGATGGACGAGTCTCCCAGCCCCAGGAGCTCTCAGCTCTAACTCGCTGTCCCTGTCATCCTCCCTCCTGGACCTGTTTGTGAGGACAGCAGGTCTGATGGGAGCACGGAGACTACGTGATCCACCTTCCTTGTTTTGTAAATGAGGAAGCCAGTGGGCCTGGTCACCATGACTGTCACTCCTCGAGATGCACAGGTTGCCGCCCAGCCTCCCTCCTGTGCAGTCCCACCCGGAATAAGGAGATTCAGATAAACTTTTAAAATCCCAAACAGGTAGCTGGACGTGGTGGCACAGGCCTGTAATTCCAGCTACTCCAGACGCTGAGATAGGAGGATCGCAGGTTTGAGTCCAGCCTCAGCAACTTAGCAAGACCCTGTTTCAAAATAAAAAAAAAACAGAAAATAGCCGGGTGTGGTGGCGCACGCTTGTAATCCCAGTACTTGGGAGGCTGAGACCGGAGGATCCGGGTTCGCGGCCAGCCTCAGCTACTTAGTGAGGCCCTCTACAACTTCTTGAGACCTGGTTTCAAAATAAAGTATAAAAAATAGGGCCGGGGGTGTAGCTCAGAAGTAAAACGCCCCTGGGTTCAATCCCCGGTACTGCAAAAAAAAAAAAAAAACGAAAATTGGGCTGGGGTTGTAGCTCAGAGGTGGAATGCCCCTGTGTACAGGCAAACACTAAAGGTACCAAACATGTAGGGTAGCACATGCCTGTAATCTCACCGATTCAGGAGGCTGAGGTAGGAGGATTGCAAATTTGAGGTTAGGCTGGACTACTTAGCAAGACCCTGTCGCAAAATAAAAAGGGACCATGGGTATAGCACCCCTGGGTTCAATCCCCAGTCCCACAAATAAATAAGAATAAATAAAAGAATTGCAAACACCTCTGCTCGTGGTACTTCTATCCCCCTCCCCCTAGCAGTGACTCTTGCCTGTCCATTATTCCCCGAGTGCCCAGTCTGGTGAAAAAGGAAGGCTGCCTCAGCTCCGGGCTCTGGGCTGGGTGCCTTGCTGGGACAGAAGGAGCTTTCTAGCAGTGGGGTAGGCCAGCATGGTGGCCCTGGTTCCACCTGCTTCCCAGACTTACTGGCATTTCCTGGCTGCCGCAGGCCATTCCTCTACTTCTTACTGAACGGAAGCTTCCCTGTTCCCTGGCCTATCCCCAGAGGTGCCTAGAGAAGGAGAGGTTCCCACAGGCCCCAAGGGGTGCTGGGGATTGCGTGACCCCCCCATCTCTGGTCACCCCAGACCCAAACACCAAGCTGCCCAGCCCCGGATGGTTACACATAGGTGCACAGGGGCCGCCCTGCCCACCCCAGGCACCTCCTCTCAGCTCAGGGGAATTAGAGTCCTGGCCCTCCCACGCCCAGCTATACTCTGTCCAGCAGCTCTGGTAGCTGTCTGTGACGAGCCTGTGGTGGGCTGGGTCCTTCATGGTGCTCAGTGTAAAATACCATTTAATCCTACCAAGAACCTCATGAGGTAGGTATTAGCTCCATTTTGGAGATGAAACGTGCTCAGTGAATGGAAGTAACTTGTTCAAGGTATCAATGGAATTTAACCCAATTAGTTTAACCCCATAACTCATGTGCAGGTCCTTTCTGACTGCTGTAACGAAATCTCAAATATAATGATGGCTTAGACAAGATGTCTCTCTGTACTGAGGACTGAACCCAGGGGCATTCAACCTCCAAGTTAACCCCCTAGCCCTTAAAAAAAAATTTATTTTTGGGGTACTGGTGATTGAACCCAGAGGCATTCTACCTTCAAGCCATACCCCCAGCCCAATTTTTTTTATTTATTTGGAAACAGGGTCTCGCTAGGTTGATGACAGTCTCACTACTTACTGAGGCTATCTTTGAACCTGCGATCCTCCTGTCTCAGCCTTCCAAGTATTGGGAATTTTTTTTTTGAAACAGGTTCTTGTTAACTTGCTGAGGGTCTCACTAAGTTGCTGAGGCTGACTTCGAACCTGTGATCCTCCTGTCTCATCCTCCCAAGTACTGAGCTTACAGGTGTGCACCACCATGCCTGGCAAGATGGATGCTTCTCTTGCTGGGCATCAGTAGTCCAGGGCTTTGCAATAATGGAGTCCTGCACCTGTTGTAATCTTATTTTCCTGCCATTCTGATATACTTCCTAACTTTAGGTCCAAGATCTGCTCCAACTCCTACCACCATGTTGCATTTATCCCTGGAAGGGAAGAGGGAAAAGAGGAGGTGGGCAGTTTCTTGTTTCTTTCCCCTGGATTCAACAAGTATTTCTTGAACACCTACTATGTGCTGGGTTCTATTCTGGACATTTGGATTCATCAGTGAGTAGAACAAAGATCTCTGCCCTTCTAGTACTTTCATTCCAACAGAAGCAGTCAGAAATAAACAACATGCAAATAAGGAAATGATACAGTATGTTTGAAGATCCTAAATGCTATTGGCGAATGAAGGGGAGAATAAAGTAAGGGACCGGAGTGTGTGTGTTGGGGGGAAGGTTGTAATATTAAATAGGGGACCAAGGTTGATCCTGTGAAAGTGAAATCTAAACAAAGACTTCAGGAGATGCAGGAATGAGCCAAGTGGATTCTGGGAGAAGAATATTCTAGATAAAGTGAAGAGCCAGAGCAAAACTAAGATGGGGCATGCTTGGGGTGCTCAGAGTAGTGAGGAGGGCATGAGGCAGGACATGTGAAGGGGAGGCCATGCGAGGGGAAGTCAGGAGCTGAGGGGCGCGGCGGGGAGTAGGGAGAGCTCAAGGAGGACCCTCCAGGGCTGTGCTGTCCTAAAAGATAGCGAGTTGGCGATCTAAAGCAATTCAAATGAAATACAACTGAGACATTCAGTTCCTCAGCCACACCAGCCACATTTCAAGTGTTTGATAGCCACATGTGGCCAGTGGCTGCCACATTGGTCAGCACAGTTATAAAACATTTCCATGGCCACAGAAAGTTCTATTTGAAAGTGCTGATTTAAGACCTTGTAGTCTGCCGGGTGTAGGGGCGCACACCTATAATCCCAGTGCTTGAGAGGCTGAGACAGGAGGATCACAGGTTTGAGGCCAGCCTCGGAAACTTAGTGAGACACTGTTTCAACGTAAAAAATAAGAAAGAAGAAAAAGGGCTGGGGGTTTAGCTTAGGGGTAGAATGTCCCAGGGTTCAGTATCCAGTACTAAAAAAAAAGACCCTGTGGGCTGATGTGTGGTGTGTGTGTGTGTGTGTGTGTGTGTGTGTGTGTGTGTGTGTTAGTTACTGGGAACTGAACCCAGGGGTGTTCTACCTCTGAGCTACAGCCCCAGCCCTATTTTATTTTAATTAAAAAATTGTTTTTTGGTGGTCTGGGGATGGAACTCAGGGGCATTCTACCTCTGAGCTATACCCTCAGCCCTATTTTATTCTTTAATTCTCTCACTAAGTTGCAGAAGGTCTTGCTAAGTTGCTGAGGCTGACCTCAAACCTGTGATCCTCCTGTCTCAGCCTCCCAGGTACTGTGATTACATTCATGTGCTACCATACCTGGCTTCCTTCTCCCATTTCTATGCTCCCTCATCTTCAGGAATGCTTCCTCCTCAACTCTCATCTTCCCGCCTCCCTCCGGAGGAGTCAGGCTCCCTTCTCGGAGGGCGGTTATGGCGGAAGATAGGGATGGTAAGCAGGGGTGGGAACGGAGGAGGACAGAAAACACAATCATATCAACACTCCTAAGGCCTCAGGTCTGGGTTACAAGCTGTGTCTTGAGAGAGCTGGTAAGAAACCCCGATAATTTTGAGGAGGGGAGTCGGTGAGTGCCTGCCTCAAGAAGATAGGATGAGGAGGCCCCTGGGCCCCTGAGGGTATCCACCCTAGCAACAGTCTCTCCCGTCCATGTCCACTGACTGGACACCAGGCTCTGTGGTATTGTCACAAGAGGCAAGACAGCTCCGTGAAGGGTGTGGAGGAGTTCCCAGTGCGGGAGAGAGGGGAACGCAACTCAGGACCACGGGGCCTCGGCTTGCATGATGCGAAAGAATTTCAACACGAGCCAGTCAGAGGCATAGACAGAGATTTATCAAGGAAAGTAAGAAATAACACATTCAAGGAATGCGGGCCATCTCCAGAGTCTCCAGAGAGATGAGAGTTTGGCCCCCCTTTTTTTGTGGTAATGGGGATTGAACTCAGGGGTGTTCTACCTCTGAGCTACACCTCCAGCCCTTTTTATTTTTTATTTGAAACAGGGTCTTGCTAGGTTGCTGAGAGTCTCATTAAGTTGCTGAGGTTAGTCTTGAACTGGTGATTCTCCTGTCTCAGCCTCCCAAGTACTAGGATTACAGGTGTGCCCCACCACGCTTGGCTCATGGCCCCCCTTTTCATGTGTGTGGTACTGGGGATTGAACTCAGAGGCATTCTACCTCTGAGCTATACACTGAGCCCTATTTTATTTTTTTATTTTGAAACAGGGTCTCACTAAGTTGTGGAGGCCTCACTGAGTTGCTGAGGCTGGCCTCTAACCTGTGATCCTCCTGTCTCAGCCTCCCAACTACTGGGACTACAGACATGCACCACCACACATGGCTGGAGTTTTATTTCTTCTATTCTACCTCAGTATGTCCCCAGGGAGCTTATCCATGTAATTCTCACAACAGTCCTATGGCACAGACTCCGTCATTGTGCCCATCTCATGGGTGAAGAAATGGAGGTTCAGAGAGAATAAAAACCCCACCCGAACTCAAGTGTGGTCTGTGTCACCATGTGTCTACATGGTGAGCCAGCACAAGCTCACCTTGTCCCCTCTCCACACTAGGACAGGGCCGACCATCCTCTCACAGTGGAACCCCTTGCCTCATCCCTGATCTGCCCCCCATCCCACTTCCCACCCTGACTGGCCTATGTGGATCCCTGGGTCAGGGTACATATCCTGGGAGTGTTTGTCCACATCCCCGTCTGGGGTTCCTGAGCCTCCAGCCCCAAAGCTTAAGCCAAGGGAGATGAAATTGCTTAAACTAAGACATCTGTCTGACCAAGTGTGGTGGTGCATGCCTGTAATCCCAGTACTTAGGAGGCTGAGACAGGAGGATTGCAGGCTCAAAGGCCAGCCTCAGCTATTTATTGAGGCCTCCTGCAACTCAGAGAGACCCTCTTTCAAAATAAGAAATAAAATAGAGCTGGGGGGTATAGCTTGGAGGTAGAATGCCTCTGGGTTCAATCCTCAGTACTAAAAAAAAAAAAAAGAAGAAGAAAAGACATCTGTCTGGTTTTCCATCTCTCCACTGCTTGCTATTGGACCTCAGGCAAGTGACTTGTACTCTCTAAGCTTCTATTTTGCTCATCTGTAAAATAGGATAATGATCCCTATTGAGCTACATCCAAGATTGCCGCAGGCACAAGATGGGGAAGCATCAGGTTAGCTTTCCTGTCGTTGTGACCAAAATACCTGACAAGAACGACTTAGAGGAGGAAAGGTTGACTCAGGCTCACAGTGTCAGAGGCTCGGTCCATAGTGGGCTGACTCCAAGGCAGAAGCCAGCTGGCGGCACAGTGTAGTAGAGGGAAGCTCCTCAATTCATGACAGTCGGAAGCAGAGAGAGTGAGAGGAGGGGGCCACGGACGGATAGAGTTCCCGAGGCTGTGCCCAGTGACCTGCCTTCTCCAGCCATGCCCCGCCTCTGAACCTCGCTGCACTGGGGGCATGCTTTTGCAACGTGAGCTTTTTGGGGGACATTTCAAACCCAAACATAACACCTGGGATAAAGCGGGAATTCAATAACTGCTGCTTTCCTTTATTTCCAGGTGTTCTGAAGACCTCAACTAGAAGGGTGTGCTCATGGATATTTGTGAGTCTCCAAGTGGCCAATTATTATCATTATTTTGTGTGTGTGGGGTACTGAGGATTGAGCCCAGGGGCATTTTACCTCCGAGCTACACCCCCAACCCTATTTTTTTGTTTTTATTTTGAAACAGGGTCTCATTAGGTTGATGAGAGTCGCACTACTTGCTGAGGCTGTCCTTGAATCTATGATCCTCCTGTCTCAACCTCCCAAGTACTGGGATTACAAGTGTGCGCCACCATGCCCGGCTTAATTATTATTTTTAAAAACCTTTTTTTTTTCGTTTTGATACTGGCGATTAAACCCAGGGGCATTCTATCTCCAACTATACCCCTAACCCTTTTTATTTTGAAACAGGGACTCACTAGGTTGCTGAGAATGTCGCTAAGTTGCTGAGGCTGGCCTCGAACCTGAGATCCTCCTGTCTCAGCCTCCCAAGTACTGGGACCCACAGGCATGTACCACTGTGTTTGGCTCCCAAGTGGTTCATGAATTCCCCAGATTTCCTCTAGGCCTTTGTGGTGTTGAGGGAGAGGACATCTTGGGACCCTCTGCTCAGCAGCAGGGGAAGTCAGACACTTGGGCATCCACCTCCCCATTTCTGCCCACCCTGCGCTCATGGACTCACCAAGTCAAGTCATTGGGTTCAGCATGTTTATTGGCACGCAGCAAAGCGAGAACCTTCTGGAAGACAGGGTCAGGGTGTGCCCGGCACCCCGGGGACCAAATGCCGCAGCCAACACAGGTGCTCTCAGGTGCTGCAGATGAAGTAATGTGGGGGTCCTTCACGATGGAGGGTGATGTTGGTCCCTGATGGGAGGTGGAGGAGGAGGCAGAGCTGGGGAACAGAGAGGGCTAGAGGGTGAGGTGTAAGATGGCTTCTTGCTCCCACCCTCAAGACAACAAGACCCTCGCAGAGAGACTCAAACAGACACAGAAAAACACAGCCCCATCATTGGGGGGGGGGGCTACTGGAGATTGAACCCAGGGGCATTCTACCTCCAAGCTACACCCCCAGCCCTTTTTATTTTGAAATAGGGTCTTGCTAAGTTGCTGGGGTCTTGCTAAATTGCTGAGGCTGGCCTCAAACCTATGGTCCCCCTGTCTCAGCCTCCCAAGTATGGATTATAGGAATGCACCATGGTGCCCAGCTCAGCCCCATCCTTTCCCCTCCCCAAGAACTACCTTTGTGAACAATTCCAGGAAGCTGGAGTCAAGGGAGGCATTTGCCAGAAAAGGCGCCTTCAGCTTCACTTGCAAAGTCACGCTTGGCCCTGGGGATTCAAAAGGACCCTGGGGTCAGGGCAGCCGTCCTGCAGGGAAGCAGGCACCCCCTCCTGCTCCCCCAGGCTCCTTTTTCTTGAGATACCCTTCCATTGCTTCTCAGATGCAGGGGTTCAGCTGCATCCTCAGAAGCTCAGCACCGGGGCGCCTCCATTTCTCTCAGAAGCCAAGGAGTCCCCCTCCCCTTCTCCCACCCCTCCTTGCCCTGAGCACCTGGGCGTCCACCCTCCAGCCCTCACCTGTCCCATGGGAGCTGCCAAGGAGGGCCAGGAGGAGGAAGAGGGGCAGCCCGGCCCCCATGGTGGCCACTTCGCTTCTCTAATGGAGGGAAGAGATATTTCAAGTCCCAGGTAACCCCTTGGTCCCTAGCGCTGGTGTTGGGGGAAGGGGGAGGGGGGACCTGGGCACCTAGATTTTCCAGTTCTGCAAGACCATTTTGAGGACCCTGGAGAGGGCCATGCACTGGGCGGTCCCCTTTCTTCAGCTTGCGCCCCACCCCTCCCCCACGTCTCCAGGCTCCTGGGGAGGCAGTGCCAGGCGCTATGAAGAGGGAAATGGGGAGGGAAGTGGGGACCGGGGAGGTGTCCCGGGCAGGTGTCTGGGCCTCACCCATGCCTGAGTCTCTCAGTGCCCATTAGGGATTAATTATTAACTGCTGCTAATTGTCATCATTCCTGCCACCAAAGGGCTCAGGAATGTGGGCCCAAAAGGGAGGGGTGGACCATTAAATCAAGTTTCTTCCCAAGCCCAGGTGTTTCTCAGCCTCAGTTGCTCTTTAGGGGAGAAATCTGGGTGAAGGGGGAATTTCCCTCTTTGAATGTTGGGTTTTAGTTGCTCTAACACATCCTAGATCCTCAGATGGAGACAGGAGTTTTATCTACTTCCTTTCCTACCCCTCGCACGTCCACGTGAAGGGGCTACCTGTGCACCCCAACCAAGGCCTGGACACACAGGCGCATTGAACGGCAAGCACAGAGGAGACTGGGGCCCATTTAGGTTATGATTTTTCCTTCCTCTCTCTCCTCCCCTCCCCCTCCCCTTTCCCTCCTCCTACCCTCCCACCCCTCCTCCATGTGTAGTACTAGGGATTGAACCCAGGAGCCCTCTATCACTGAGCTATACCCCCAGCCCTTTTTTTACTTTAAAACAGGATCTCACCAAGTTACTGAGGTTCTTGCTAAGTTGCTGAGGCTGTTCTTGAACCTGCAATTCTCCTGTCTCAGCCCCCCAAGTACTGGGATGACAGGCAAGTGTCACCACCTCTGGCTTCTGCTGCTCTTTCTACCCGTTTTTCTTCCCACTGGGATCTTGCTGCTCCCTGAACAAGCCTGGGAGTCCCTGGGTGTCTCGCCTCACGTTCAGGACGCAGACCATCTCTGTCTCCCCATTCCGTGGTCTTGCTTTTCGCTTCTCTCCCTGACTCTGCTCAGTGCTCTCTCTGCCTCTGGCCCTCTGAACAGGTTCTGGGGGAGTTAGGAGCGAGACAAAGGGAAGAGACAGGTAGGAAGCTGCGGGGCCTGTGCCCTTGTGCAATTGAATGGATTTATGTGACTCGTGTGTAAGTCTGTTGGGCATGTTGCTGTGTGTCTGGGATTGTGAGGAACAGGTTCTAATCTCTCTGCTACTGAATTACTGTACTTAGCAAGTCATTTATCCTCTCTGGCCCTTAGCTTCTTAATTGCTTCCTAGTTTTTTTTTTTTTCCCTTTCCTTTCTCTCTTTCCCTCCCTCTCTCCCTCCCTCCATTCCTTCCTTCTTTTGCACTAGGGATTGAATCCAGGGGCATTCTACCTCTGAGCTACACCCCCAGTCCTTTTTTATTTTTTTGAAATAGGGTTTCTCTAAGTTACTGAGACAGGAGGATCTCAGGTTCAAGGCCAGCCTCCGCAATGTAGCGAGACTCTGTTTTAAAATAAAAAAATATAAAAGGGCTAAGGGTGTAGCTTGGAGATAGAATGCCCCTGGGTTCAATCCCCAGTGCCAAAAAAGAAAAAAAAAAGAAGCAGACACAGGAAGTATGAGCAGGGGGAGGACAGACACAAAGAGATGTTTTAGGGGGTCTGGGTCTTCCTAAGAGGAGAGTGGAGCACCCCACCTCTTTCTTTCTCAGCTGGAGCTCCCCATTCTTACTACATATAACCACAACCGAAATGGCTGTGTGGGAGGCTCATTACAACACTATTTCCTTTAACAGTTCTAATTGTTATAGGGTGATAATCTCTCCTAGAAATAAATTGTTATAGGGCAGTGATCTCTTCCTCAATTCTTACTTTTTCTGAGAGAAAGGTTTCAAGCCAAAAGCACAAGGAGAGGAACATAAGAGGTTTATTTAGGGAGGTGGGGGTACAATTAAAGAGGAGGCCATAACCAAAGGGTTGGCTTTGAGAGAAAGGGGTCTGGAACGATTGCTTCCCCAGGCTGGGAGACCGCATAAAACAAAGGGGAACATTCCAGAGAAAGGGTCCGGAATGGGCCACTTCCCAGAGTGGAAAATGGCGGCGAGTCTTCCCCGTGGTGAGCCTTATTCAGTCTGGAAACCTCCCCCTCATGCGTCCACCTTTGGGGAGGTCACTGTCTCTTTTGGGCCGCAGCTCAGTGCGCCTGCGCTGTTTTTGCCATGTTGGAGACTTTCCCATCAGTGCCTGAGTGAAACCCTGGGGGGAGGGGCTGCACATGTGCCAAGTTCAGCTCCTGATGCCCCCACCCCATTCTCTACCCGCAGCTAGGGGGAGTCCCTGTATTTCCATTCATAAGGGCCTGCTTAACTTTCCCTCAGGTCTGTCCCAATCTTGTCCTGACCTGCTCATTTCCATCTAACCACCTAATAATGACCCTTTGAAGCAGGTCCTAGATCACCCCTGCTTATAGGTGGCGAATCTAAGAGGTAGATAGGTCTCATGACTTGTCCAAGGATGCCCAGCTCAGCAGTGGTGGCTTCTAGCCCCATTGTGAGCTTCTGGAATCCAGGGCTGTCTGCACTGTGCCTGAACATGACACGTGTCTTCCCTGCTGTCCCTCTTCTCTCTTGTCCCAAGGGAACAGAAACCTTTGCAGGCTGCAGCTGGCTGGGTGAGGCATGGCTCATGTCCAGCCTCCGCCCTGCCTGAGGTCTCTTGATGGTCAGGTGCACAGTCCGGACTGTCTGCCCAGCTGCGGCTCCCAAATCCTGCTTCCCCGAGGGACCCCTATATCCTGACCCCCAATGGCTGAGTAAGAAGGGGTAAGAAGAGGACCTTAGGGCCGGGCGTGGTGGCGCATGCTTGTAATCCCAGTACTTTGCGGGGCAGAGACCGGAGGATCCCGGTTCGCGGCCAGCCTCAGCTCTCTCTTCTCTCTCTCTCTCTCCCTGTCTCTCTCTCTCTCTCTACCTAGTGAGGCCCTCCACAATTTCGTGAGACCCAGTTTCAAAATAAAGTATAAAAAAATAGGGCCGGGGGTGTAGCACGGAGGTAGAATGCCCCTGGGTTCAATCCCCAGTAACTCAAAAAAAAAAAAAAAAGAGGACCTTAGGATAGGATACTTGACACTCCCTGTTTTGAGGAGGGTATGTGCTGAGGACCAACTCCGGCCTGGGGGGCAGGTCTGTAGTCCAGAAAGAGCTGGAAGACCAGGTGGGGGAGTCCTCAGGCTCTTACTACTCTACCCTTCACCCAGTGCCTGCTGGGATTAGGCTGGGACAGGTTAGTTCCCTGGGACAGCTTGGTGACCTCTCCCTAGTGATGGTGATCCTTGTGTCAATAGAAACCCTGGCACGCCTGGCTCTCCCAGGGCCTGTAACAAGTCCCAGAGCCCAGGAGCAGATGGGTGCGGTGGTACACACCTGTAATCCCAGGACTTGGGAGGCTGAGACAGGAGGATCACAAGTTCAAGGCCAACCTCAGCAACTTAGACTGTTTCAAAATAAAAAAATAAACAGGGCTGTGGTAGCTGGGTGTGGTGGTACACGTTTGTAATCTCAGTACTAGGGAGGCTGAGACAGGAGGATCACAAGTTTGCAGCCAGCCTCAGCAGCTTCCTGAGACCCTCCACAATTTAGTGACACTCTGTTTCAAAATAAAAAAATAGGGTTGGAGGTGTAGCTCCGAGGTAGAACGCCTGTGGGTTCAATCTCTAGTAACACACACACACACACACACACACACACACACACACACACACAACACGGCTGGGGTATACCCCAGAGGTAGAATGCCCCTGGGTTCAGTCCCTAGTACCAGCAAGTAACTAAGTAAATAAAGTGCCAGGGAGCTCGGCCTGGCTGGGCCTTGTCAGCTGGTGCTTGGATGCAGGCCAGTGCTGCTTCTGAGCCACAGGCCTGTGCTGGACCCGGTGAGACCTGGGCTGGAGCACAGGGGCCTGGGTGAGGATGTGGAAGCGGGACATAGCTAACTGTCCCAACCCTGCCCTGTCATTTTTCTTCTTTGTCCAACAGCCCAGCTGACCCCACTGGGCACTCTGACGTAGTCTCTGAAGTCTCCCCACAGACTCAGCGAGTCTCCCCACCATCTCTGGAAGTTTCTCTACAGTCTCTCTGACCCCTGGGGCTTCTCAGACTTTGGCTCCTCCATTCCTGGGAGCGCTCAGAACAGTCTCCACAGAAGCCACTGGGGCTCATCCATCTGTTGAGCGCTCAGGCTCAGCCCACGGCTTCCTGAGCTCGTTGCGGCTTCCCAGCCCTTCCCGTGGCTCGACAAGGGCTGCTCTTGCTGCTTTTCAATCTATCAGTCTCTTTTTCTCTGTGCATTTTGTGCCTGCCTAAGATACTTTTTTATTTTTTGCCTACTTTGAGGTCATGGAAACATTTCTGTATGCATTTCTCTAGAAGTTTTACCATTCTAGCTCTCAAAATTGAAGCCTGTGAGCCATCCCAAATTAATTTCTGTGTATGGAGTGAGATAGGGATCAAGATTCAGTTATTATCCCTTATGGGTATCCAGGTACCCAGAGCCATTTATTTTAAAGACCCACACCCCCACTGCCCACCTCCTCTTGAGTTGGGAGAGCACCTTTTTATTTATTTATTTATTTATTTATTTATTTATTTATTTATTTTTTGCGGTACTGGGGATTGAACCCAGGGGCATTCTACCTCTGAGCTACACCTCCAGCCCTATTTTTTATTCTTTATTTTGAAACAAGGTCTCACTAAGTTGCGGAGGGCCTCACTAAGTAGCTGAGGCTGGCTGCGAACCCGGATCCTCCAGTCTCAGCCTCCCAAGTACTGGGATTACAAGTGTGCGCCACCATGCCCGGCTAAGAGAGAGCACCTTTATTGAAAGTCAAGTGACCAGATGTGTGGGTCTATTTCAGAGCTGCATTCTGGTCTCTATCTGCGCTTACCCCAGTGCCACAGTGTTTAATAGCTACTTTATGGCAAACCCTGATAGTATAGGTCCTATACTTCCCTCCCTCCCTCCCTCTCTCTTTCTTTCCATTTTGGTACTGGGGATTGAACCCAGGGACATTCTACCTCTGAGCTACACCCTCAGCCCTTTATTTTGAAGCAGGGCCTCACTAAATTGCTGAGGCTGGCTTCGAACCTGTGATCCTCCTGTCTCAGCCTCCCAAGTACTGACTGGGATTACGGGTGTGCACCACTGTGCCTGACTCCTGTTATTAAGTTGTCTTATCTATTCTCAGTCCTTTGATTTTCATAGAATCAGTTCGATTCCTACTACAAGCTTGCTGGGATTTCGAGGGCGAGTGCCTTGGGTGTGACTTCTGCTTTGCTCTTGTCTGGATCTCTTCCAGCTGTTTTTTCTCCCCTGCTCTCCTAGGATCTCTCCCCACTGCAGCCCCGGGAACTGTCCCAGCTGTGCAGTTGTCCAAATCGAGTATGGCAATCTCAGGAGGTTCCACTGCCACAAAGGATGGAGCGGCCGCCACATCTGCTGCGCTCAGCATCCTGGCTAGTAAGCCACTCTTACAGTCACAAGTCACTTAATGATGGGGAGACATTCTGAGAAATGTGTCCTCAGGTGATTTTGTCATTGTGCAAGCTTCATAGAGTGCATTTACACAAACCTAGATGGTGTGGGTCAGTCGCTTGAGGTGGCCTCTTGGTGTAATCAAGAAACGCGTTAGCTGACACGGTGGCGCACGCTTGTAATCCCAGTGCGTGGGAGGCTGAGACTGGAGGATCGCAGGTTCGCGGCCAGCCTCAGCTACTGAGTGAGGCCCTTCGCGACTTAGTGAGACCCTGTTTCAAAATAAAGAATAAAAATAGGGCTGGGGGTGTAGCTCGGAGGTAGAATGCCCCTAGGTTCAATCCCCAGTATGGCAAAAAAAAAAAAAAAAAAAAAAAGAAAAAGAAATAGGGTCTTGCTAAGTTGCTGAGGCTGGCCTTGAACCTGCGAACATTTTATCTCAGCCTCCCAAGTACTTGGATTATAGGTGTGTACCACTGGGCCCAACTTGGTCTTATTAATTATTATGATCATTCTTGCTCAAAGAGAAATGCCAAGAACTACGTTGTTGCAGGGAGACAGACTCCCTGGGAAGAGCCGAGGGCTGGGCAGCAGGTCCCAGGCCCCTCAGTTAACCCATCCTATCTTTTATCTCACAGACCTGCCACTTCTGGAGGGAGATGAGTATGGAGTGTGGCCATGGCTCTGTGACCCCTTACAGCCACACCATGAGGCCACCAGCCAGCGCTATTCTGTCAAGTGAAGGGCTTGTCGACCTGTAGCCTTCAGCCTTTCCCAAAGCGGCTCCTGCCCAGGCTCCCGTCCTGGTCACCCTCTCTGGAGCTGCTGCCTACATGCGGATTCCTGGGTCATTAGTCCCCAGTTCTCCACCCACAGTGCAGCTGGAGGTCCGCTGATAGGCACCGAGCCGGAGGCTGGGATTCCAGTCTTGGTCCCGGGCTGATTTCTCCTTTTGCTATTTCTTTCTCTTTGTTTACTTTGGCACTGGGGATTGAGCCCAGGGCCATTCTACCTCCAAGCCGCACCCCCAGTCTTTTAAAATATTTATTTTATTTTTTTGTGGTACTGGGGATTGAACCCAGGGGCATTCTACCTCTGAGCTATGCCCCCAGCCCTATTTTATTTTATTTTTTATTTGAAACAGGGTCTCACTAAATTGCAGAGGGCCTTGTTAAGTTGCTAAGGCTGCCATGAACTTGCAATCCTCCTGTCTCACCCTCACAAGTACTGGGATTACAAGTGTGTGCCACCATGCCCCGCTGAAAATTTTTAAATTTTGAAACAGGGTCTTGCTATGTTGCTGAGGGTCTCATTAAGTTGCTGAGGCTGGCCTTGAACCTGCGCTCCTTCTGTCGGCCTCCCAAGTACTGGGATTATGGGTGTGCACCATTGTGCCTGGCTCTGGTTTCTTGTCTGTAGAAGGAAGGGCCAGGGCTAGACGGGCTCCGGGGGCTTATAGAGAACCACTGTTCTAGAAGCTGGGGTCCCTGGACAAAGGGTGGGGTGGGGCAGGTGGGGGTTTCCAGTCACCCCTGAGTCCAGATAGAGTTGCAAGAGACATCTTACCTTTGCCTCAGTTTCCTTTTCCTGCATGATGTACAGCCGGGGAGGCAGGCTGCCCAGTTCTGAGCAGTCAGTCTTTGGCCTGACTCCATGAAGCCTCATTACTCTCCCATTAATTAAGTTAATGAGCAGTTGGCCTGTCCTCTCCTCATCCATTCCAGCCCTGCCTAAGGTTTAGGGACCAGTCATGGCAAGGAATGAGAGGAATCCACGTGTGCTGCCCCGGGCCTGGCCTCCTGCCCTCCAGGCTCCGCCCTCTCCACCCCTCTGCCTGCTCCACTTCCCCTAGGCCAGCTCTGCTTCCACTCCATCCAGGAAAAAAAGCATTTCTTTCTTTTAAATTAATTAATTTGCCCAGCATGGGGGCGCATGCCTGTAATCCCAGTACTTAGGAGGCTGAGACAGGAGGATCGCAGGTTCAAGGACAGCTTCAGAAAGTAGTGAGACTCTCAGCAACCTAGCAAGATGCTGTTTCAAAATAAAAAATAAAATAGGGCTGGGGGTGTAGCTCAGAGGTAGAATGCCCCTGCGTTCAATCTCCAGTACCAAAAAATTTTTTAATTAACTTTTTTTATCGGTACATTTTTGTTATATATAACAGTGGGATTTGTTGTGACATATTCATACATGCCCATAACATACTTTGGTTGATTTCATTCCCCAGTGCCTTCCCTTTCCCTCCCTCCAGGGTCCCGTTCTTCAATGCTCTGGTCTCCCTTCTATTTTAATGAGATCCCTTTCTCTCTGGCTTCCACATATGTGAGAAAACATATGACCCTTGACTTTCTGAGTCTGACTGATCTCACTTAGCATGATGTTCTTCCGTTTCATCCATTTTTCTGCAAATGACATAATACTGTTCTTCTCTATGGCTGAGTAAAACTCCATTGTATGTATATACCACATTTTCTTTATCCGTTCATCTGTCGAAGGACATCTAGGCTGGTTGCATATCTTGGCTATTGTGAATTGCGCTGCTATAAACATGGATGTGCATGTATCACTTTGGTGTTCTGACTTGAGTTCTTTTGGATAAATACTGAGGAGTGGTGTAGTGAGTCAGATGGTGGTTCCATTCCTAGTCTCCTGAGGGATCTCCATAGTGGTTGTACTAACTTACAACCTTACCAATGGTCTATAAGTGTTCCTTTTCCCCACATCCTCACCAGCATTTATTTTATTTGTATTCCTGATGATTGAAATTCTAACCGGGGTTGGGGGAAATCTCAGTGTAGTTTTGATTTGCATTGCCCTGATTGCTAAAGATGTTGAACATTTTTTTTCATATATTTGTTGGCCATTTGTGTTTCTTCTTTTAAGAAATGTCTCTTTAGTTCATTATCCATTTACTGATTGGGTTTTTTAAATTTTTGGTGGTAAGTTTTTTAGTTCCTTATATATTTTGGATACTAATTATTAATCCTCTGTCAGAGAATAATTGGAAAACATTTTCTCCCATTCTGTAGCTCTCTCTTCATGCTCTTAATTGTTTCTTTTACTATATGGAAGTTTTTTTCCCACTTTGGTACTGGGGATTGAATCCAGGGGCATTCTACCTTTGAGATATACCCCCAGCCCTTTTTATTTTGAAACAGGGTCTAAGTTGCTAAGAGTCTCACTAAGTTGCCCAGGCCGGTGTCAAACCTGTGATCCTCCTGTCTCAGCCTCCCAAGTATTGGGATTACAGGTGTGCACCACTGTGCCAGGCTTGTGCAGAAGTTTTTTAATTTTAAGCCATCCCACTTACTGATTCTTGGCTTTATTTTCTGAGCTTTAGGAAGCTTATTATTATTTTGTGGTACTGGAGATTGAACACAGAGGCATTCTACCACTGAACTATACCCCCAGCCCTTTTAATTTTTAAAAATTTTGAAACAATGTCTTACTAAATTACCACATACTAGCCTACCTGCAATCCTTCTGTCTCAGTCTCCGAAGTATTGGGATTACAGGTGTGCATCACTGTGCCTGGTTTAGGGGTGTTATTAAGAAGTTGATGCCTACACCTACATGTTGCAGTGTTGACCCTATATTTTTTTCTAGCATTTGCAGAGTCTATTTCTTAGGACTTTGAATCACTTTGAGTTGACTTCTGTGTAGGGTGAGAGACTGGGATCTAATTTCATTCTTCTACATATAAATATCCAGTTTTCCTGACACCATTTGTTAAAAAGGCACTTTTGTCAAAGATCAGATGACTGTATCTGTGTGAATTGTCTCTGTATCTTCTATTCTATTCCATTGGTCTATGAGTCTGTTATTATGCCAATACCATGCTGTTTGTGTTACTACACTTCTGTAGTATAATTTGAAATCAGATATTGTGATGACTCCTGCAAGGTTCTTTTTTTTGCCATCAGAAAAAGGCAAAAGTTTAATTAATTTAAGAAACATGGGGATACAGGTTGGGGGCTGTCTCAAGAAGGGGAGAGCAAGTCTCTCTGCGCGCGTCCATCCATCCAAGCAAGCAAGAGAGAGTCCGTGTTCTTTCTCAGTTCTTTTATAGGAGGGGGTAGGTAGGGTCACACAGTAGAGGGCAGGACTTCCTCTTAGTCCTCAGTTTCCCTTGCAACAGATAGGCAGTGGGATCTGACCTTTGTCCTCCTCACCCACCCTATTTACATTAAGCATCTCAGGTATGGAGAGGAGCCATTGTGATTAAGGGTGTGGACTCATTAAGGCTTCTGCCTGACTGAACACACCCTATAGAGTGGAGTTAGATTATGAACTTTCAAAATTTTAAATCTCTATTTTCCCAATGTCTCCTTTCTGCCTAATATGTCTATCTTTTCTATTCTATCTCATCATTTCCTCCCCTGAGACTTTGGTCCCTTAATCTTAAGGGGTGCCGAAGGGCAAAGGTCTGACTTCTGTAACTTCTTCTCAAATGACAAGGGAACGTTGACCCTGCCTATCCAAGGGGCCCAAAGTCTCATCCTAACTGATCTAAAGGAGATGTGGGAAGGCCAGGGTTTTTGATTGGCTGTGGAACTATCATCCTCTGATGTTCACTGCTGACTCTTTCTGAAGTCCCTTCATTGGGTCGCCAGATTATGTCATGGGGAGACATGCTAATTCTGTGGGTTCTTGGCCTGCATGATGAATAAGAATTTCAACACGTGCCATCAGAAAAAGGCAAAGGTTTAATTAATTTAAGAAACATGGGGATACAGGTTGGGGGTCATCTCAAGAAGGGGAGAGCGAGTCTCTCTGCGTGCGTCCATCCATCCAAGCAAGCAAGAGAGAGACTCCTGCAAGGTTCTTATTGCTCAGAATTGCTTTGGCTATTTTGGGCATTTTTGTTCTTCCAAATGAATTTTAAGACTATCTTTTCTAGTTCTGTAAACACAGTCATTGGTATTTTGATAGGGATTGCATGGAATCTGTAAATTGCTCTTGATAATATGACAATATTTATTCTGCCTATCCATGAGGATAGGAGGATAGGGAGGTCTTTCCATTTTCTAATGTATTCATCAATTTCTTTCTTTAGTGTTCTATAACTTTCATTGTAGAGGTTGTTTTGCCCCCTTGGTTAGACTTATTCCTAGGTATTTTATTTTATTTTTTGAGGCTATTGTGGATGGGATTGTTTTTTGGATTTCTATTTTAGCAGATTCATCGTTGATGTATAGAAAAGCTATTGATTTTTGTATGTTGCATTTCTTGACTGCCTCCTGTGTGCCAGGTGCTGTCCTTGGTACTGGGGATGCTGCAGGGATGGAGGCAAGGACATTGTCTACAGGGTGCTTACTTTCCTTCAGGAGAGACCTGCAGCAAGCAGTAGGAGGGGTGGTGGATCCTCTCTACTGGAGACCAAGGGAGTCTGTCCTCCCCTACTCTAGCCTGAGGCACTGCCACTGGGGAGACAAGTGACTGTCTGTGAGCTAATGCTTGCTTCAGGCAGGGAATAAAGAGGGAGGTCAGGTGGGGGGCTGTGGTGCACACCTGTAATCCCAGTACTTGGGAGGCTGAGACAGGAGGATTGCAGGTTTGAGGCCAGCCTTGTCAACTTAGCAAGATTCTCTGCAACTTAGCAAGATCCTGTCTCAAAATAAAACATAAAAAGTGCTGTGGCTATGGTTGAGAGGTCTGCATTTCTGAATGGGGTGGATGGGAGCTTTGAGGAAAAAGAAAAGTGGCCACTGGGCTGAGGTTGGGGGGCAGGAAAGGGGTGAAGGCAGAAGCTCTCACAGGCCGAATATCTCTGCCAAGGAGCTGGGCCTCAGTCTCTGGGTGGCCCGAGCTGGCTGCATCCCTGGAGAGGTTTGTGAGGTGGGTCCCTGGGCTCCATGCCTTGTCCCTGTCACGGCCTCCACTGTCCCCACCGCTCACCGTATCATCTCAGACATCCTGAAACACCTGTCTCTGCACAGCAGGCCACGTGAGGGCTTGTCCCTCTTTCTGCTCTTTCACCTGGTCCCTGAGGACAGCTCCACCCAGGGCAGAAAGAGTGACCTTGTGTGAGTAAGGGGTGTGGAGCTGGCTGACGTGAGAGATGCAGGAGGGCCAGCATGAAGTTGGACGTGGATCAGAATGAGAAACTTCTCCCAGAGCCCCACCCATCCTGCCCCAGCCAGAGTGTGGTCCTTCTAGAACCCGGCCATCTACCCCTCACCTCCTCTGAGCCCTGGAGGT
This sequence comes from Glis glis, assembly GCA_004027185.1. Classification (NCBI taxonomy): domain Eukaryota; kingdom Metazoa; phylum Chordata; class Mammalia; order Rodentia; family Gliridae; genus Glis; species Glis glis. The sequence continues at coordinate 6,181 of PVJS01018859.1, read as the reverse complement.
TGCGCCACCCAAGCCCCTTCCCTCTGCTGTGGCTGGGTCACTAGTCTGCCCCACTTGGTCACTAGTCTGTCCCTCCTCTCTGCCCCCAGGTCCCACCCCTTCTGTGGCACCCAGGTACCTGGCTCCATGACGCAGTAGCTGCGGTCTTCTGTTATCAGGGCACCCCGTGGGGTGGGGTGGCTCCATTTGCTTAAGGCTTAGTCCTTAGGGGCCCCAGCCCCTGTGATGTCAGACCTGTTCCCATATAAGGGGTCCCCAGCTCATGGTCCCCAGGTGGCTGCCTAGCTCCAACATGGCCCAGCTAGTCGGTGGCCTCTACTCCACTTTTGGCTTCCAGTGCTGCCTCCTCTTCCTTCTAGCTTCTTGGCAGGCAGGTAAGATGGCCGTCCCATCACACAGGGGACAGAAGTCAGAGAGGGCTGGTCTGTTGGTATTTAGAGGGTTGGATGACCAACCATAGACGTGAGTGAAGGGCGCCGGGCCTGGGGCTGCTGCTTACGGTTGTCTAGGGCGTTCACTGATCAAGTTTGCTAGCTAAGGAGTAAGTAGGGGATGCGATCCAGCTTGCGCTCTGCTCCTTAAGACACGGCCGGCAGGGCCGCACCTACCCAGAGGGGGCTTCTTTGGGCTTTCATAAAGACACTGTCTGGACTGGCAGCCCTAGGTGGGCAGGCGCAGGGAACCTGACTTTCACTGAGCACCTGTGACACAGGAGGAGCTCACAGGTGGTTCTGGTTCTTCATCTCATTTCATCTCCTCAGCATCCCCTGAGGTCGTTAACAGTAGCCTATCTTCTAGTTGAGGAGAATGAGACTCAGAGAGGTAAAGGGGCTTGCCGAAAGTCACACAGCTAGAGGGGTCAAGCAGGGATTCTGCCAGGCCACACTGCTACATGGGACAGGAGCATGGGGTGAGCTTCTCTCTTAAGAGGCCTGTTCTGGGCTGACCCTAGGTCCCAACTTGCACTTCATCCACATTTACTTACTTACTTTATTTATTTATTTTTTGTGGTACTGGGGATTGAACCCAGGGGCATTCTACCTCTGAGCTACTATTTTTTATTCTTTACTTTGAAACAGGGTCTCACTAAGTTGTGGAGGTCCTCACTAAGTAGCTGAGGCTGGCCGCAAACCCGGATCCTCCTGTCTCAGCCTCCCAAGCACTGGGATTACAAGCGTGCGCCACCATGCCTGGCTTCACATTTACTTATTTAATTCTCACTGCAATCCAACAAGGTCCTGTCCCCATCTGACTGCTGGGGAACTTCCCCAGGCTCCGGTGAGAAAATATTACGAAGCCAGGTGTGATGGTGCACGCCTGTAATCCCAGTACTTGGGAGGCTGAGACAGGAGGATTGCAGGTTGGAGGATAGCCTCAGCAACTTAGCAAGACTCTCAGCAACCTAGTGAGACCCTGTTTTAAAACAAAAAATAAAAAGGGGCTGTGGGTGTAGCTCAGAGGTAGAATGCCCCACTGGGTTCAATCCCCAGTAACACACACACACACACACACACACACACACACACACACGGACTCTACAAGATCAGATGAAATTGCTAAATCAGTTAATTTAGTAGGAAACAGTTCTGGGACTGGGCCAGGGAGCAGAGGCTAATGCCAAACCTGGTTTGCAGGGGACTTGGGCAGTCAGGAGGAGGGACTTCATGTCCAGGTGCAGAGCCACAGGGCTGTAATCCCAGTACTTGGGAGGCTGAGACAGGAGAATGGCAGGTTGGAGAGGCCGGCCTCAGCAACTTAGTGAGACCCTCATCAACTTTGTGAGACTCTGTCTCAAATAAAAATAAAATGGGCTGGGGGTGTAGCTCAGAGGTGGAATGCTCCTGGGTTCAATCCCCAGTACAAAAAATAAAAAAAGAAAGAAAAAAAAAAAGAAAAGAAAAGAAAAAAGAATGGGTCTTTGCAAGGTTGACACGCAGCAATAGATTCAGAGTCTGCCTCCTGGATAGACTTAGCAATGGGGGAGGCGGCTGATGACCCCAAACCAGGACGGGGGACGTGGAGCCTGGGGTGCTCCGGGCACTTTCTGGGCCACAGCGCGCAGCACTTTCCTCCCATAGTGTTTGATGCGGGTGGTACTAGAGGAGCGCTCCTTCCCTGCGCTCAGTGGCTTTTGGGGCCATGGGGACGGGGTGGGTGCATGGGATGGCAGGGGCCAAGGAATCCTCAGTCTGCAGGTCTCCGCGGTGCCCTCTGTCAATGTCCTGACTTGATGCCGGTCCCCGTACCTCCCGGGGACGGCAGCCCATGTCTTAGGGAGCAGAGCTCCTACAGGTCCCTTAACTGGCAAACTTGCGCTCTGGGGAGCTCCAGAGCTTGCCCCAGTCAGCCTGTAGGGGGCGCAGGGGAACAAGTGACGAATCGACGGCGCTCACGGTCTGCGGGGAGATTTGCTCTGGGCAGAAGGCAGTGGGCATGCGCGGGCCAGAGGCCGGGGCAGAGCCTGGGCTCTTGGCCCGGTGGGCTAGAGGAGCGGCCGGGGAGCGCAAGAGGAGCTGGGGGCTCGATTCTGCAGGGCAGAGGGAGTAGGTGCTATGAGGATGGTTTTTGCAATCTGGTTCCACAACTATATGGTTCAGGTGTGGAATTGTGAGATCTAGTTTTCTGAATCTGCTTATTGGCTGTGATACTGTGGTTAACTGGGGTCACGGTAGGACAGGTAGGACTGTAATCTTGAGGTCTGGGGTCAGGGAAGAATGGTGTCCGGGTGGGACTGAAACACACACAGCAGAGGGTGAGGCCAGGGTATGGAGGGAAGAGGGACCCCTGGGATGGGTGAAGCTCTTGGTGCATAGTTCTGGGGTGCCCCTTGGCATTTGTCTACAGGACCAGTCAATACCCGGGCTCATCTAGATCCTGGAACCCCAGGACCTGCATCACCTGGGGTGCAGAGTGAAGGCTAAATCATCTGAGGGAAGCACAGGTGGGGCAGGAGGTGGGGATCGGGCTGGGGGCTTGGGAGAATCTCAAAAGGGTATTTTATTTTTCTTTATTTTTTACATGTTTTTATTGGTGCATTGTAGTCTCACATCACAATGAATATCAGTTTGGTGTTAACATACATGCACACAGCTCTTGGTGTCCCTCTCCCTGCCCCCCCCCACATGTAGTACTGAGAATGTCGGTATAATCTCATATGTACACATTGTTTTTTTTTTTTTTGCGGTACGGGGGTTGAACGCAGGGGCGTTCTACCTCCGCGCTAAGCCCCCGGCCCTATTTTTTATACTTTATTTTGAAACCGGGTCTCGCGAAGTTGCGGAGGGCCTCACTAAGTAGAGAGAGAGGGAGACAGGGAGAGAGAGAGAGAGAGAGAGAGACAGGGAGAGAGAGAGTGAGAGAGCTGAGGCTGGCCGCGAACCCCGATCCCCCAAAGTACTGGGATTACAAGTGTGCGCCACCACGCCCGGCTTGTACACATTGTTTATGATAGTAATTCCATAGATTCACTTCTTTCTTGCCCTTCCCCTTCCCTTGTACCACTTCCCTTGCACCACTGAGGGTTCTCTGTTATCTTTGGAGTCCCTCAAAAGGGTATTTTCTTACAACAAAGGTTATTTAATTTAATTTCTATGCTGGGCGTGGTGGCTCACGCCTGTAATCCCAGTAGTTGGGAGGCTGAGACAGGAGGATCGCAGGTTAGAGACCAGACTCAGCAATTTAGCGAGACCCTGTTTCAAAATAAAAAAATAAAAAGGGCTGGGGGTGTAGCTCAGAGGTAGAATGCCCCTGGGTTCAATCCCAGTACTAAAAACAAATAAACAACAACAAAAATAAAAAAAGTTTCATGACAAGAATAATATATGTTCATTGTAGAAACTGGAAATTGGAAAAAATTAGAAAGAAAAACAAAATCTCTTCTAATACCCCTGGTCCCCAGGCAGTGGTTTGAGTACATTTCCCTTCAGCCTTTCTTTTTTCTGTGCCTGTGTTTTAGAACACATACTGAGCCCATACCGCACAATATGTAAGTTTGATACTAGGGGTTGAAGCCAGGGATATTCTATCTCCTAAATACACGCCCAGCCTTTTTATTTTTATTTTTTATTATTATTATTATTATTATTATTTTTTGCGGTACCGGGGATTGAACCCAGGGGCGTTCAACTTAGTAAGACCCTGTTTCAAAATAAAGAATAAAAAATAGGGCCGGGGGTGTAGCTCGGCGGTAGATTGCCCCTGGGTTCAATCCCCAGTACCGCATAAATAAATAAATAAACAAATAAATAAAAATTAAATTTTTTTTTTAAAATTTTGAAACAGGGTCTCACTAAGTCATTAAGGGTCTTGCTAAGTTCATGCATTCACTTAATGGATATTTATTCATCCCTTATCATGTTTAAAAGCATCTGGGGTATAGTCTAAAGCTGACTTTGCCAATTACCTAAACTATTTGAATCTCTTTCCTCACTTACAGAGCTGTAAGATCATAACTCTCACTTCATGGGTTTATGAAAAATATTAAATAAGCAAATACATGAACAGCATATTTCATTTGTTACACAAAAGTCAGTGTCCTTCCTTCTCTACGAGACTGGTCTGACCTATACTTGGTGTACTATGGTCTTAAACAGTGAGAATCTGTACCTGGGAGCCCAGAAAGTGTGTTCAAATTCTGGTCCCACCTCTTACTTTCTGGGTTTCCTTGAAGCATTTACTTAACCACTCTGAACCTTATTCCCTCATCTAGAAAGTTGGGAGAATAGTAAATACTTTCAACCTCAAAGGATTCTTGTGAAGAATAAATGAGTTAATGTTTGTTTTCAATCTCAGGTCTGATCTGTCTCAAGAAAGGTTGGCCATTGCTGTTGGTGGGGACTGTGTACAAGGTCACTTTTCCTCCTTGAGACCCTAGTTTCTCAGTTGTAAAATGGGAGTTTGAAAGCTTCTAAGGAGCCCTGTTGGGTTTGGGAGATCAATCACCATAGAAGAAAATCCAGAAAGAGAATGTTCGTGAGGCAATGAGCCAAGCTCTTGGCCTAGCGTTAGTTAGCTTTCTGATACTGTAACAAAATACCTGAGATAATCAACTTACAGAGAGGAAAGGGAGTCAGAGAGTGGAATGAGGGCCTTCTAATTCAGCCCTTCTCTCTCCTGACCCTCGATTCTCTTCAGGGACTTGGGTTTCTCTGTTATCCTCACCCCCCTTCTTGTCCCACCCATATTTCTTTCAAGGACTGAGTTCCTCAGATCCCAATCCTCCTGGTCGGCAGAGAGGTGGGTGGATTGTGGTTTCCTGTGGTTGGGAACAGGTTCAGGTTCTGGTTGCCACCTTGAGCTAACAGACTGGAAATCTCAGTTATGTAACTGCACGATCACCTTTGCTCTTTTTTTTTTTTTTTTTTTGGTACTGTGGATTGAACCCCAGGGGCATTCTACTTCTGAACTACAGTCACAGCCCTTTTAATTTTTTTAAATTTTGAAACGGGGTCTCACTAAGTTGCTGAAGTTCTCGCTAAGTTGTCAAGGTTGGCCTAGAACCTGTGATCCTCCTGTCTTAACCTCCCAAGTACTGGGATTACAGGCGTGTGCCACTGCACCTGATCTCACCTCACCCTTGCTCTTTGGTGATCTCCTGTTTCTTATTCTTCTGGCCAGTTACCAGAGACACATCCTCTGCCCACATCTGGTTGTTTTCCCATGGAATTAAGGACCATATCTTTTCATTGATAGGGATGTTTTCCTTCACACCCTGTCCTTAAACATAGTTCCCCCGGGTGTGGTGGTGCATGCCTGTAATCCCAGTACTTGGGAGGCTGAGATAGGATGATTGCAGGAGGTTCAAGGCCAGTGTCAGCAATTTAGAGAAACCCTGTTTCAAAATAAAAATAAAACCTGGCTGGGGGTGTAGCTCAGAGGTAGAATGCCCCTGGGTTCAATCTCCAGTACCCCTCCAAAAAAAAAAAAAAACCCCAGAAACAAAAACAAACAAAAAACCATAGTCAGTCCTGCTCAGAATCCAACAAGTTCAGCCGGGCGTGGTGGCGCACGTTTGTAATCCCAGTACTTTGGGAGGCAGAGACCGGAGGATCCGGGTTCGAGGCCAGCCTCAGCTCTCGCTCTCTCTCTCCCTGTCTCTCTCTCTCCCTGTCTCTCTCTCTCTCTCTCTCTCTCCTCTTAGTGAGGCCCTCTGCAACTTTGTGAGACCCAGTTTCAAAATAAA
>PVJS01018858.1:12662-34468 GCA_004027185.1 Glis glis | reverse complement strand
AGAGAGGAAAAGGTTGGAATCACAATATGCCTTTCAAGTATATTTCCTCAGTGACCTACCTTCCTCCCACTAGGCCCTATCTCTTAAAGATTCTAACACCTCCCAATAGCACCACAGGTTGGCAACAAAGCCTTTAAACTCATGGGCCTTTGGGGAACATTCAAGATTCAAATTATGGCAACAGGAGATTGACAATGCTTTATTAGCTTGATGTAGACTTATTTTACTTCCAGTCCTAACCTTAGCACTTGTGTTAGTCACCTTTCCTTTGCTATAAGGAATACCAGAGATAAATCAATTTTAAAAATAAAAGGTTTATTTTGACTCACAGGTTTGAAGGTTTTAATTTGTGGATGGTTATCCTCGTTGCTTTTGGGACTGTGGCAAGCCAGTACATCATGGTGAGAGTGAATGAGAGAGGACGCTGCTCACCTAGGGGCAGCTGGGAAGCCAAAAGAAAGGAAGGCATGGGGTCCCAATACCCCGTTCAAGGGCTTGCCACCAGTGACCTAACTTCCTCCAACTAGGACCTGCTTCATAGAAGTTCCTCTGCCTCCCAATAGTACAAGCCCTTAACACATGGGCCTTTGTGGGACACTTATTGAAATCATAGTAGGACTTCATAATTGAAGACCAAGGTCATCCTTTTGCTTCAATAGTAGGAGGAAGACATTTAGTTGTTCGTGTAGTAAACATTTATTGAGAGTATATTTTGTGTAAGACACTATAGGAGGTTCGGTAGATATAGTTATGAATAAGACATGTGTCTGGTTATAGCCTAGTGACAGGTACAGAGAATTAAGGGACGAATGTTATAGACTGTTTGTGTTACCCCAAGTTCATATGTTGAAATTCTAAACCCTTATTTGACAGTGTTAAGATATGTGCCTTTGGGAAGTAATTTAAGTCATGAGAGAGGAGTTCTCATGAGTGGAATTGGTCTCTTATAAAAAAAAAAACATGAGAGAACTCTCTAGTTCTTTTCTTTTTCACATGAGGATATGATGGCAAGTTGACAGTCTGAAAGCCAGAAGAGAGCTCTCAGTGGAACTTGACCATGCAGGCACCTCAATTTTCGACTTTCAGCTTCCAGAATTGTAAAAAATAAATTTCCTTTTATTTATAAGCTACCTAGACTATGGTACTTTGTTATAGCAGCCCAACTCAACTAAAATAGCTCTTAAAATAGAGTATAAGTGTTCTGATAGGGGAATAAGAATGTGCTCTATGAATGGGCATCCACTCTAACTTGAGGGAAGGAAAGACTTTGGAACTAAAGAAGTATAAAAGGAAACCTTTGGAGACTAGTGTCCCTTGTCCTTCGGGGCTTTAGTTCCCATTGCCATACCTCCCTGATGCTAATACTTGACCACCTGTATCTTTTCTGATTCCCCTGCTTTGATATCCTGAGCTCTTTAACTCAGTGGCCTTGACTTATGATGCTTGTGACATAGTGGCTTGGGACATATTGGATTTAATTTCCTAGACTGACTTTCCACGTTAAGATCCATTTTCTGCAGTCATCATTCCTGGCCTTTGGGCAACCTAGTGGGGTTGACTTGGGCTCAGAGTTACTGTTTTGCCTGGTATTTCTCTTCCTATTGTACCTTAAGAATACAGTAGACTCAATAGGGGTAAAACCAAAACTTTGGCATCATTTTCTCTTCATCCAGGAAGAAGTACAAAATTATGCAAAGATGGATTGAGAAAATTAGATGCCTTCCATATATGAAGTTCAAACTTGCTGTATGGTGACATCATATAGAGATAGAAGGATGACAGGATAGAGTATAGTATATTGAAGTTGTCTAGTCTTAGAAAATTCAGAAGAATAAGCATAGACAATATCATGACCTGGTTACCATGATAAGATTTATTTGATAAGAATTAATATAGTTCATAAAATGTCATCAATTCAGTACTTTAGAGGTTTTTTTTTTTGCTTAGGGATATGTGCATTTGGAGCAGCATTTGTGGCTCATGCAAAAGTTATCTCCATCAAAGTTTGAAGCAGAAATAAAGGACTTATAGATGTGCTCAATTAGAGTCCTTTGACATAAAGGTCGGAGTAATGGAATAGATAATTGAAGTTCACTATTGGGTTCAAAAAGTGAGTCAATGCTGGAATCTATCCCTAATACATCTTTTAATATTTTCATGACTTTTTCTTCCACTCTCCCTAGTCTAGGACAAGGTTCCCTTGGACTAATAATTTACTTCCATTTTTGGTCTCCCTTCAGTCTGTTCTCTTTCATTCTTACCATGATAGGCAGACATATTTCTAAAAGTTAAACAGGATCATGCCGTTCCCTTGTTAGCCGCCAATTGCTACCCATTACACATCTAGTGAGAACTTCTTTCTCTGGCCTCTGAGGCCTGCAGGATTAGCTCGCTGCTTACCCATATGACTCCATCTGATATATTTATCCCAGTACTCTCTGCTTCAAGGTCTTCATCTTCCTTTCAGCTCATAGGAAGTCCAAGTTCTTTGTAACATCAGGATCTTTGAACATATTGTTTCCTCTGCCTGGAAATATTTTCTCCTGGAACTTAACTTTTTTTTTCTTTCTTATACTTTTGAAGTCAGCTAAAGTATCTCCTCTATAAAAAGGCCATCCATAGTCTATAAAATAGGGACTAAAGTAGGTCTCCTCCATCTTGCTCTATCCCAGCATTCTGTGGTTTTATAATATCACAAATTGTAGTTATTTCCTTAATGTATTTTTGGTTTGCCTCCTCAAGTAGACTGCAAGAAAATTATCTTTATCTTCTTTTATTTTCTCTTTCAATTCTGTTCTTGCAGGAATATTTGATTAAATCTTATTTTGCAACTTGATTTAGTTCTTTTCTATTTTGGGAGCATGTCCAATTTCTTAATATCTTTTTAATCAGCACATTATATAGGACACTTAACTTGCAATAAGAATTTTGATATATATTAAGTAAATACTAAAGACATTCTACCTTTCTAGTTTTTACTAGTAAATTCATTCTGCTGTCAATGTGATATCTTGGAATAAACAATATTGTTGTAGTTGGGGACATGGTTTTAGTACCTGAACTCTGATTGTCACCCTGTAGTGACTTTGTGCAAGTCACATAGATTTGCGGCTCAGTCTCCTCTTATAAAGTGAGTGCTTTGGGCTTGATATTAAAGACCCATTTTAATATAAAAATATTTATATTTTCGGAGAATTTTGCTGAATGTTAAACATTTCTGGTGGCTACTCAAGAGAGTTTTCTTAATAATTCAACTTGGAAAGAAGTCACTTGCCCACTTTTTGTGTCTGTTCCAGAAAAATAGCATAAATATTTAAAATATCTTTTTTCATATTAAGATCAAACCATTGATTATTTCTGGCTAATGTTAAATTAATGTGAGACTTTAGTTCTTTTGAGTTGTGTCTGTTAAGTGTGGAACACATTGATATGTTTTATGCTAAAAGTCAGAACCCTTGTCTTTCATTGCTAGTTGGGTTTGAGTTTGGGCAAGGAAGCATTTTAATAGCATATGCAGGAAATTGAATCTCTTAGAGAATGTAGGTCAATCCAGTAGAGGCACATTTGTATGAATATTGTACCATTTGATTTTGTGTGTGTGTGTGTGTGTGTGTGTGTGTGTGTGTGTGTGTGTTACTGGGAATTGAAGCCAGGGGCATTTTACCTTAGAGCCCAAGTCCTTTATTTATTTATTTGTTTATTTATTTATTTATTTATTTATTTATTTATTTATTTATTTATTTTGCGTTACTGGGGATGGAACCCAGGGGCATTCTACCTCCGAGCTACACCCCCAACCCTATTTTTTATTCTTTATTTTGAAACAGGGTCTCACTAAGTTGCGGAGGGCCTCACTGAATCGCTGAGGCTGGCCGCAAACCCTAATCCTCTGGTCTCAGCCTCCCAAGTACTGGGATTATTAAGTGTGTGCTATGATGCCTGACTTTTTGATTTAAATTTTTGTTTTGAAACAGGTTCTCACAAAGTTGCTGAGTTCGTCTTTGATCCTCCTATCTCATCCTCCCCAGTACTGGGATTATAGGTGTGCACCACCATGCCCAGCTGTACCATTTGATTTTTTCAGCCATTCACCTCTGTCCTCAGCCATGGATTTATGATGTGACACCATTTAATAGACATTGTATAATTTGTTTCTTACAGCAACTCTATGAGACAGGTAAGAGTACTATTCCTTTTTCAGGTGAGGAAGTAGAAGTGCAGGGGAGTTTAGAAAGTTGCCCCAGGTAATATAGCTGGTAGAGCTGGGAGTCCAACTCAGAGATTTTGATTCCAGAGTCTATTTCTTAACCTCTGTGACACACATTCCTTTCCAGTCTTGGAATCACACAATTTTCTTTTCAGATATTCCACCCATAAATTCAACAGGATGGCTCCAGGAGTGCGGCTCTAATACTCGGGCACCAACTCTAATGTATCTTGGAAGTACTGAATCGTTTGTATAATGAATCTCGGACTGAGTGATGAGACAGATATCACGAGGTTTGGGGGCTTAATGGGCTTCATCTCTAACATGTTTAAGAACTTTCCCTTGCACATCTGTCATCCTTTCACAGTGCTGTTAAAACATCATTATTCCACTCGTACTGCTACCCACTCCTGGCCAGAAGCTTGGCTTGCAGTTCAGTTTTTCATACTCTGTGTTGCTTCAGAGGAGTAGAATGATAAAATAACTTAAGACATATAAAAAATCCAGCAACAGACTATTAAAAATAGTACAAATTGCATAGGACTGCTAACATGTTTTATCTTGAAAATTTATCTGGAACATTTGCCTAACTGGAACAATTTTGCATATTCACTTCCATCTGCCTGTGAAATACTCGCTCAGATAAAACAACTCCTTGTTCTGAATATTCAACATTCACTTTTTTTCCCTTGGCTTTTTAATGAATTCACGTTTATTACAAACACAAATCAGGTAGTTTGTAGTTATCAGTGTGTGTGTGTGTGTGTGTGTGTGTGTGTGTGTGTGTGAATGTGTGTGCGTACATAATCTTTTGTTCAATACATTTTGTATTTTAACCTGCCATTTCTTCATATACAGTGAAACTACATGTGAATAAGTCATCAAAAAATGATCTCCTAAGTATTGAAATTAATATACTTATTCATTTTGTGGATTCATTGTAATGGTTTACTCTCTCACAAATGTGGGAGTTAGTGTAACATGCTTGTAGGGTGCTATGATTAGATCTTTTTCTTGGATGGGTGTATAGAAAGAAGACTGAGGTTTTAGTTTCTGATTTTTCCCTTTATGTTTATGACAAGAGGTCACATTTTGCCACAGTTTTGGTGTGTGTGTATGTGTGTGTGTGTGTGTGTGTGTGTGTGTGTGTGTGTGGTGCCAGAGATTGAAGGTCCCACCACCTTGGCATATTTAGTACCTTTTCCCCTTTACCTCCCAGCCCTGATCCTGAAGCAAAAGTTGCTGTCATTCAGGACTTTTAAAGCTCTAGTTCCTAGTGAGAAAAAAATGTTCCAGGTTCTCCTTTCAGTGCTGATATAATCCACCACTCCATGCTGCACTTTCTCCCCTTTGTTCTCCTGTTGATGCCTGGCTCTCACTAGCCCCTGTGCCAGGGCTTTTGTATGTGACCATCTACTGGATTAACCCTGGATTATCTGCCTTGCAATGAATTGCTGATTGTCTCTGATGCTATTCTTTGACTTCACGTTTTCCTTCTTTTAGGCTCCTTGTGCATTTTCCCAGTCTACCTTCTGTGCAGTCCAGAATCTTAGCATCCATGGCACTATCTAAAGTGCATCTGGGGCTGGAGCAACCATGGACACAGGCACACAATCTCTGCCCTAAGAAACTGGTTCACCTGTTGCAGTCAGCACAGCAGAAATTGAATGACATTCCTGAGGCAATAAACGGAGAAGAAGCAAATGCATAGAATTTTGCAAGAACACAAGAGAAGTCTATGGAATCAGGCTTCCCTGTTTAAAAGGGATAGTTCGAAAGACAGATCACTTGAAATGTGTGTTAATGATCTGAAGGCAGTAACTGGGTATAGAATGTATCTGAAGAGAAGCTCCTTTTATTTTAAGGCAAATCATAAACTACAGAAAACAGCATAGGTCAATAAAGAAATACAAGCATTTGGATATTGCCAAAATGTAAATTATAATGCAAAAAGACAAAACTGATGCTGGAAAAGGTAGAGGTTAAGTCATGAAAACTATGCTATAGTGGAAAACACGGACCTGTCTGTACTGATAGAAAACCAGTGCTTATAATACTTTGTTGTTTTATATTTTTATATGTCACTGAATATCTATTTACTCTTTTCCTGGAACTAGCACTATAATTTGGTTTTGGAGTCCTCAACCATTCCCTCATTTCCTGTCCATAAAATTGGATTCTGTTGAATCCACTCCAAATTTAGGCACATTATGTAGGACATACTGGTAAGAACACAATAATAGCCCATCCATCTGACCATACTCTTCCTTCTTCGATTTCCTCTCTTTTTCCTAAATAGTTGTAGTAATAGATGTTACTAAAACATGTATTTGTGCAGAATGTGGAACAGGGATGGTTGAGCTAGAGGAGATGGAAGAAAATAATAATCCTCTTGCTGACTCAAAACAAGTATAGGATAAGCAAGACTTCCCAATACCTGTCTGGTGAAGGTTCTGTGGCTCTAACCATGTACAAATCCTCTTAGGTTTATCCAGTGTTCAGGACTGAAGGTTTCTTTTGTTTCAAATGGCTAAGCATGGTTAGCTCATCAAACTGGACTTTTTTTTACACAAACTTTATCTGTCTTTTAATTATTTTTCATTCTTCCAATTGTCTGACAATATTGAGGCTATATCTTTATTTGTACTTATTTTTTTTCTGGGAAACTAGGAGCTTTCAGGGTATCTAAACAGATTTTATCTGAAGTATTTTTCATATAATCCCAATGTAGTAATTTAACATGCATGCTAGCAATTTAATATTTATGAATAAACTTTCCCTTTCAAGAAGTTATTTCATTTGTGTATTAATTTTATGAAATTGGTTGAATAAGAATTGCCATTTTATAGAAGAGAAAAAACGATGCTCTCTGTTCCTGAGTGGCCCTGGTGCACACAGTAGGGCCAGCCATGAATAGAAATGTTCAGAATCTGAATTCTTTAAAGTAGAAGTCTTCCAAGTCTTTCTCTATATCGCACTGCCTACCTGTACTTCTAACAGTAATTTTGGTAGATATCTTTGGGAAAGTGTTTACCTCCTCTCTTTTGCTAATTAGGGAGCTGAAGCCCCAGGGAAGACAAAATAATGGGTAGAGTTGAAACAAGAGACGGTACAGGTTTTTTAATTTCTTAACTTGAAAACTGTCAACTTCATACATGACTTCTCTTTGTATAACTATATAGCCAGTTTCTTGACACACATTGCAATAGATTGGTTTTATACTGCTGGGCTATTCCTTAGTGATCTTTTGTCTAATACTGGGACACAGAAATGTCTTTTGCACTATATTATCAGCCAGGATAGGGATATGGCTTCTTTAAACACAGACAGGACAACTATTTATCAGATTTAGACTCTGTACATCCAAATTGTATTTTATCTGCAAGGTGCTTGTGGTGCATACCCCAAATGCACATTAAGGCATATGTAATGGTAGCAGTTTGACAAATAATTCACACATAGGAAGCTTCCAAAATATACTTAAATTGAAATGGTTTTGGAACTATAATTATAAGCAGAGGCCTCCTTGGCTTTCAGTTCACCTTGGGGTCATAATTTTATATTTCGAACATTCTCTCTGAAGAGTATTACTGCTGAATGGGCTTTCTTAACAGCTTCCCTGTTGAACTCTGTCGAGTCCAGAGTGTGTCTGGAAAATGTTTTAACTCCATCCTATTTCTGCTTGGCTAGAGAAAGCTTTTAATCTCTGGAAAGCTCACATTTTTAAAATGTGGGTTATAAAAGTAGTTTCTTTAAGAGAAAGAGAATGTCATTGCTTTCTAAATATGAAAACAAATTATATGGCTTAGACACATTTGGCAGTTTTATATCAACACACCCATCTCTGGAAAGTGCTTATTATTGCATGAATACTGTGCTTTATCCTGGGTTCAATGTACAGGTTCAATAAATAGATATCAGAGTGTTGTGTGCACAATCTTCTGGATGTAATTTCTAAAAAAAGAGAGACCTAATAGCAGTTCTAAATAATTGGGGGTTCAAAATAATACACGGATGTGTGTGGATGTGTGATATGTGTAATACATACATTTATGTGTGTGATGAAGATGCTGGAGGGTAAATTAATATTGAGAGGCCAATTAAGCATATTACCTGCTTTGCTGAATACATGTTTGATTATGTTGCCAACAGAGTAGAATTCTACCTTTTGTATTTCTTTCTTAGATTCTATGTGGTACTGATCTTGATTTATTTAAAAAGTATTTCTTTCGCTATCTTATATTTTCAAATTTGGAATGTTTATCTTTAAGTCGTTATTTTTTCTTTGTGCATAGAAACATTTCAAAAAGAAAGCAAGAGTAGCTGGCCTTGAATTTGAACCCTTTTGTTGGAATGGCTAGTTTTCCCACTGGATGATGGGCTTTTTTTCCATATAAGAAAAGACCATGTTAATTATACTTTCTTGGTTGATGGTAAGAACCATAGAATCCTAGAATGTTAGAACTGTTAGGGAGCTTAGCATCAGTCTAATCATCGATCCTAACTCAGATAAAAATATGTTCTATTTTGAGCCAAATACACACACACACAGACAACACCTACTGCCACATGCATGGGCACACACACATGCAAACAAGTGCACACACACCACACATGAGCACATACATGTAAATAAAATGGAAGCAAGAATTTCAGGAAAAAGTATTTACACTTTGTATGATATAGAAAGAGATTTTCTATTCTTATTTAGTTCCTTAAAGGGGGAAAAATTCCACCCAGAAGATAGATCTCACCAGCCGGACCCACTGCATACTTCGTAGGCACCAGAACAAAATGAAATTTTGGGGTTCCCTCACTAAAAGTTATTAAGAATTTCAAGACAGCAATAGAAAATCATAAATTCGAGGGTGGTACCCTTCGGAGCATGCAGATTTCTGAGACATGAGACTGCACAGGTTTTGGCCTGGGAGGCCAGCCTTGCTTGTCAACTCTGAATGGTTGTGGAGGTAAAAAACACAAAGCTCCAAAGAAACTCTCTCATTTCACAGATGCAAAGATTGTGAGGTCTGTTAAAATTTAGTGGCTTGCTTAAGATTAAAAGATAATTAAGTGCAATAGAATGGCAGTTCACTAATTTCTAGTCCAGTGTTCTCATCCCTAATCCTAACTAGCTTAGTCTGGGGTAGCAGAATGGAGCGATGAATATTCTGGTTCCTTCTTTTGCTATAAGCTATTTCCTTCTTTGAGTTCAAATTTAAAAAAAAAATGTTGAAAATATGTCTAATACCACTTGGTCTATTTTCATGCCTTTGTGAGAGAGAATAATGATTTTTTTCCTTTGAGGTTTTCCGAACCACCAACTTCTATTACATAGTATTGTAGTCGTTCAAAGGTAATGAAGATAAAGAACCAGACATAAAGTTCAGATTCTGGGTCAGAGGAGAAAGCCTTAATACAGAGGGACCAGCCATGCCCTGTAGAAACTGGGAAGAGTCATGGAGGATGAAATAGAGAGGTTAGATTTACAGGAGGAGGGGTCTGTTCTCAGAGTCTGAAGAGAGGATGAGAGGACAACTGTGTACACGGGATATTGCTCCTAAGTGTATAGAGAAAGAAAGTAGCCGTGGTTTATATGTCTCAAAGAAATAACACCCAGGTTCATCGTGTGGTAAGGATGGTGTGTAGGGAGTGAAGTAGAACAGAAGATTTGGAAAATCACCAGGTGAGGCTGGGCAGCCTGAAGGACTGTGGTTCTGTAAAGAATATAAAGTTAGGCAATGTGTCACATATCTATCAAGTAAATTTAATAAAGTATATTGTTGAATTATAGCAATGCATATAATATAAATTATTAAGCCGGGCGTGGTGGTGCACGCTTGTAATCCCAGTACTTTGGGAGGCGGAGACCGGAGGATCTGGGTTCGCGGCCGGCCTCAGCTCTCTCGTTCTCTCTCTCTCCCTGTCTCTCTGTCTCTGTTTCTCTGTCTCTCTCTCTCCTTAGTGAGGCCCTCCGCAACTTCGTGAGACACAGTTTCAAAATAAAATATAAAAAAATAGGGCCGGGGGCGTAGCACGGAGGTAGAACGCCCCTGCGTTCAATCCCCGGTACCGCAAAAAAAATAAATAAATAAAAATAAAAATAAAAATAAAAAATAAATAAATAAAATTATTAACTAGCATTTAATTGATTACTCCATAAATCCAACTGACTACCTCAAAGCAAAAGTGAATTTGAGACAGTTAAACAAAATGGACTACTTAAAATATTATCCTTTGCTGGGCATGGTGGAGCAGGCCTGTAATCCCAGTACTTGGGAAGCTGAGACATGAGAATTGCAAGTTTGAGGCCAGCCTCAGCAATTTATCAAGAAGTTCAACAACTTAGCAAGACCCTCTTTCAAAATAAAATAGGGCCAGAGGTCTAGCCTGAGGTATAATGCCCCTGGGTTCAATCCCCAATACCAAAACCAATAATCCCTGATCTGAATTCACAATACTTATGTGCGTGTGTGTTGGGGAAGTTGATTAACTATTTTGTGTTCAGATCTAATCTTTAGATGAGTAATTGATTTGGCAATAACAAGTGGGGTTTCTTTAATTCATCTTTGAATTAAAAATGGAGCATAATTGAATTAGGAAATTTAGGGGCAAACGGAGAGTGAATGAATTAGATAAGTTAATAAAATTTAAAAAATAATCAAAATGACATCCTGTGTTGTTTTTGTTGAAATCATAGGGTTTGATCCTGTACAAACCATGAGGGAATATCGCTTCAAAATGTGAATGAATGCCAAACATTTCTTATCAGATTATCACATATTATTCTGTACTACAATGACATTCATTTATTAATTTAAAATATTTGAAAAAGACAGCAATGTGAAACAATGTGTGACAAGACTTTTTCTATATTTGGCTTTAAATTATTTTCATTTATACCTCAAATTTCTTCCTTTCACCCCATGTTAGCTCTTTAACTGTTTTGTTTTTTCCCTTTGCAAGCCTGTTTCCCAGTTTCAGGCAGACTTAACATAGCAGCTGATGAAAACTTTGAGAAGTTCCTTCATTCAACTTTGTGCTGTGATATTTCAGTAATAGACACATTAATATCAGCACGTATGGTGCTAACTTGTTTTTCATTTTAATTTCCTGGCCCTAGAGAATTTGGGGATCCTTTGGCAGAAACATATAATTGTGCATTCTTGTTTGTTGAAAACTGTACTTAGCCTGAAAGAAAAACTGTTCTATGCTTATATTTTCCCCAAGATGAAGAGAAGATCAGAAGCTAGCATATCTTAGAAACACTTTGATTGATCCTGATGTCCCATTCTGTGATCTACGTTTAGTGACACAGAGCTGCATGATGATTAAAAGCTTTTAACATCCCTGTATGGGGACTCTCGATGGCAAAGACCCAGACACACAGTAGGTATAAAATGTCTCCTCCAGTGATCAAAGCAAAATGTAAAAATAATAAATCAAACATTTCCTACTGATGTTGTTACTGATATTTTAAGTCTATTAAAAATAGTTTCCCCTAATAGTTTATATATTAATACCAAAAAATATTCATTATGCAAACTTTTTAATTAAACTTCGGTCACCTATGATAATTTGTTTCAATAATTTTAGGAATAGTAATCCCTTAAAAGACCAGCTTTTAAGATATAAATGACTGCCTTCAATCTCTCAAACTATTTCTCAGTTTACTTAAATTAGAAAATAATATAGGGGTTCTCATTGGCTTAATTAAAATGTAGATGAGTCAAAGCATCTAGAATATTTTTCTGCATGTTATTTTTTGTGATGTTAAAAAGTGATGTTATTAAAAACCTGTTATGTTTTGCATCTTAAACAAAAGCCATGCATTGAAGGCGTGGTCATCAGCCTGTGGTGCTGTTGGGAGGTGGTGAAGCTAACTTTTAAGAGGTAGAAACTCATAGAAGGAAGTTAGATCACTGTGGGTGTGCCCTTGAAGGGAATATGGGGACCCTGGGTCCTCCTCTCTCTTTCTTTTCACTTCCTGGCTGGCAAGAGGCAAGTAGCTCTGGCCCGCCACATGCTCCCCACCATGATGTTCTGCCTTGTCATAGGCCCAAAGTGATGAGTGCAAGCCGCCATGGACTGAAATCTCTGAAACCATAAGCCAAACTAAATCGTTCCTCCTTAAAAGTTAATCATCTCAGGTCTTTTATCACAGTGACAAAAAGCTAACTAACTCCAAAACTCTGGGTAAGATATACTTTAATACAGGGCTTTGGCGTTGGTTTGATAGGATTTCCCTAAGGCAGAGGGGATAGGGAATACAGCATCTTCCACATTTGTTTTAGTAGCTTTGAGAAAGACACCTCAGGGGACTACTCTATGGAATATTTTTGGGAAGGCTGATATTGAGTGTTTGAACCTTTGTTTACAGATTCAAGGACACAGAATTTAGAAGAGATGCATTTTTTTTGTTAGTTTATAAACCAAAATGTGTTATGATTGGGTGAAGCAATCTCATGAGAAGTGGATGGCATGTGAGACATTTCCAAGTTAAAATAAAACCAACACCAGAGCCCTCAGTTTTCTGTTGGCTTGCTTTGCAATGGTGTAACGAGTTATCTTTTAACAGAGGTTTTTTTGTTTTGTTTTGTTTTGTTTTTTTGATATGGACTTTACTTAGCATGATGGGTGAAAATAGAAATTTTGGTCATCTTAGTACTGAGAAAAGTCTTAAGTGACAGGAAGATGAATGACCAGGGCCGAGGTTTATGCTGGACACCAAGGGATGAGCTCCAAGGCACATGACCTCTGAATCACTGGGATGCACGTATTGACCTATCCCAAGCTACACTTGAGATTATGCCTAAATCACTTTTCCAAAGAGGGACCAGGAGGTCAGAGGTGTCCAGTATGATTAGATCTATGGCATTATACACAGTAATAATATAGTAATAATAGCTCACATTTTTATGTGATATGTACTTGGTACTGGGCTAAAGTACTTTGCTTTCTGTGTATCATTTTATATCATCCTCAAAAAATGCTTTAAGTCAGTAAAATTCCTATTCTCATTTTCAGCTGAGGAAACAAAGATGAAGAAGTCACATACCTTTCCCAGGTCTCACAGCTAATAAGTGGCAGAGCTATGAGACATGAGTCGTCCAAGCGCATGTTTCCAAGCACAGGAGGGGTACTTTGTTACGTTTACCATTGGCAATGATGTTTCTGGTAACAAGTCATCCCATTGGCAGTTCCCTTCTTTAATAAAGGGAAGCACCTCTATGGCTACACGTATCCCAGTTTCTTGGATACTTACTATACTAATTACTGTTAGAATATGGAATTTGCTTTCCTTCTTTTCAAAGGTATGACACCATAATTTGTGTTTGCATCTGAGGCTTGGGAAAGTAAGAGATGATGATAGAAAAGGACACAGAAAAATAGATAGAAAGAAATTATGTTTGTTATGAGGAAAACAAAGCCTCTTTGGAATAATGCAGAGAGAGGAGTGGAAACATTAAGAAGTATTTTAATAATGTCAAGGACATGCATAGGCACCCGATGGGATGAAGACTGCAACAGTGTTTAGGTAGAATGCGATTTTAAAAATGAGTCAAAGACGGTGTAGTCCTGTGTAGTTGAATACATCCGTGCAGATGGTGGCAGAACAAGCTTGCATTTGCTTTAGGAGCAATTTGCTTTAGGACCAATCAGCTCTTGTGCTCGGGGAGATGCGACGCACTGGAGTTAATGGAGGTGTCACTGCTGCTGTGATCAGATCAGTTACCGCGGGTGATTCCTAATGGGTTCGGAGCTCAGCATTCTTTCCTAATTCCTCATTTCCATTCCCACTGTCGTAGTTCAGGCCCTTATTACCTCTTGTCTGGACTACCAGCTGGTCTGATTGACTTTGGCCTCACATCTCTCGAAATCACCTACAGAGTTTAAGGTTCTTAGAGCTCCCTTTTTATCATGTCACTCCTCCGATCAAAAGTCTCCAGTGGGTCCCCATCACCTACTGAATGGAGAGCAGCCTTTGTAGTCTGGCATCTAATAGTCTCCTGAACTGGCTGTAACCCAACTGTCCTGCCTTATGCCCCCTATTAACTTACACGTGTCCTTCATCCATGCCTACCGACAGCTGCCAGGAGCTGAGATTCCCTCACACCATCTCCTTTGCTTTTGCTTTTCTATACACTGAAATGCCCTTTCCCTCCTTTTCTTCTATCGGCATTCTACATATGCATTCTTTAATTCCCATCACAAATGTCTTTCTTCACAAAGCCCTCTGATCATTTCGGCTGTGAGAGACTTTTTATCCTCTGAACTTTATGAGTGGATCTGTGATCTCTCTTCTATGCAGCTACCAAATTTTTCTTTAGATTATAGCTAAAGCATATCTTTATACTAGATTTGGGGGTTATTAAGTGCAGAGGCTGTATCCTAGTCATCTCTGCACCCCACAGTGACTAGCCCAAGGCCATAACATAATAAATGCTCTGAAAGTATTTGTTGCACTCAGATGAGCTGGTTCCCGCCATTCCGGAGAAAGTTATCTGCAAAATCCTAAATTCCCCAAAGCAAGTGTTTATAATGTTTCTTCTGTCCTATTTCCTCTTCAAATACCCTCTATTTCTCTTTTGAAATATCATAGTTGGAATTAAGATATTAATTTATGAAGTTTTTTCTTTCCTGTTGGTCTTTATAAGGGCAGACACTGTCTGCCTACCTCACCTTTAAGGCCTCAAAGCTAGCATAGTACCTGGAACATGGAAATTAGGCAATAAATGTTAATTGAATGAATTAACCAGTCTTCTAATATAATCAACTTCCAAAACACCTGAAATAATAGCTGTTGATTCAAAGACATGTAGTAGGCACTTTCTATATTGAGGACATTGCTAGGCCTGGGGAAATAAAACTAATTTCCCTCATTTCCAAGAGCAAAAGCCTGCATTCAATTCAGCCAATTGACAAACTAAATAAAGCTGGATGGTTTGGTTTTAGTCAACACCAGGAGATCAACCCCTGCCCTAGCTGGTTCATAAAGGAATATTAAGTCTCTCTAAGCCTTATCTACATCCCTGGTATAATCAATATGGTCTGTCTTCATTTGACATCTTCAACTTATACTCGATTTTTCAGATACCAGAAATCATATATTCTGTATAGTAGATTCAGATTTATGGGAATAATGTCAGTGGGCCCACACCAATACTGCATGATTCTGTCAACAATATAGAATGTATAAACTTCAAACACTTGATAGCGTCCTCATATTCAAATAATCTGTCACAGAGTCCTATTGAAAGTTCAGGTGGTACTTAGTATCACAGTATACACTTAAAATTCAAGTGAATTACTCTCTGTATTTCTCCTGACTCTAAGCTTTAACCTGTATCAGGTAAGGTCAGTACATACTTGGCTATGGACTACAGAATAATATTATAACACTGTCCTTGGTTTTATTGGAGTCATATGAGAAATTGTCCTATGTAGAAAATCACATGTTTTAACAAAACAGTAATTAAGGATATTAAGCATGATTTTTTTTTTCAAATTTCTTATATGAGGACCCACGAGATATATTTTTTATGAGTTTAGGGTTATGATAAACTTTGTCCACTGGGTATGTAATAGCCAGGAAGTTCAAAACTAAACTTTTGCTAGTGTTTTTACTTCCTTCATCATGGTTTTTATTCTATAATTACTTTCCTTTCCCTCTCCCTTCCCACTTATTGCTTGACTCATTTTTTTCTGTGCTTTTGAAAATAGTTTTCCTGTATTGATTACTTGCATTGTGGTTTGAATCAATTATTTCTGGAAGTAGTTGGAGGTATAAATAAATAATGCCTAAATAAATAATAGACTTGTCTTTAGGCATCCATATCCTCTCTTACAAACATTCATTGCAGGAGTTAATTGGAAATGGAACTAAATATTGCTTTGATTAATTAGCATTCATTAAGTTCCCTTGGTATACTTTATAGAATCCATGAAGCTCCTTGTGTCTGCTCTAACACAGCTTGAATGGTATTTTTGGTGAGACAGCCTTGAATTCTCCCTCTATTTTAATGACCATTACATATACAGATTAATTTTTTGTTCAGCATTCTGTATTGTTCCTTCTGCTTTGAAATAAAAATTGCAAATGCTTAAATAAATTAATTGCAAAGTTGTTTACCATCACTGTAACTCATATGCATATTTTCATGTCCTCAGCTGAAATTCAATTTCCTAATGCCTAAGACAGGTAATACTGTTAATGAATCACAACTGAGTACACTTTAAGTGCCTAAACTAAGAAAAAGAACAAAATAAAACTTCTTTCCTATTTCATTTGTATGAATATTTTTAAAATGTGGAATGTGGAGGCTGCTAAAGATCTAGAAAACAATCCCAGACGTGTAGGCATGCCTGCTCTTCAAATCTGAGGTAGTAGAATATAAAATTTTCTCAAAACATAAATATTAATCCCATATTACATTGGAACAACAATATCCCACTGTTAGCAAGGACCATTTAAATATGCAGACATGATTATTCATGAACAAAATGTATTCCGCTGGTACCTCTTCTGGTCATCCTGGATTTTGGACATTTGTCTCTCAAAAATAATATATACTAGGTAAGGCTGTTTCCTAAATAGTGTTCAGCAAAACACTCTTTCTGAAAAATGCAATGTAGAAATGGGAATTTTCAATCAGGCTCATATGGAAAATACTTCATAGTATACTTCTATTTTCTTGGAGAGTCATGATTTCTATCAGTGTTGAGGCTCTGAGAACTCTTGTAGAAAAGAGATAATTTTTAGTGTTAAATATGGCATTTTCCTGAAGGATTTTTTTTTTCATTCAAAACAACACTCCGAGGAACTATACTAGCCACTTTTGTTATTGCTATTTTTAAATTGCATGGAGCACATGGGTTAGGAAAATTCTAGGAGTTCTTATGTATGACATGGGGCTGATTTCTGCGCTCTGTTTCTTATGGAATCATGGAATTGAGCACTGGAAAAGCCTGTAAAGGTCAGTTTGCCCAATGGACCTCAGGCTGTAGTGTGTGTGGTAAGCACATAGGCAAGTTCTGTTAAAACAGATTGCTAGGCTGCACTCCAGGAGGTTTTGGTTGCATAGGTCTGAATCAGGAGGGTAAGGATTTGCATCTTAACAAACTCTGAGGTGATTCTGCTGCTGTTGTTCTGGGATAATCCTTTGGAAACCACTGATGTAGTCTACCACATCCACCTCTCTCCCAGTGTTTGAAACTCCTTACACATTTTTAGTCTCAGTGTTCTCAATTATTCCTAATTGTCTGCGACACATCACTTATATCCAAACCACTAGGTTCACATGTGTATACCAGGTGGTCACTCATCAGCTCCAGAAATATTTCTGGAAAAAGCAATAGCTAGCTCTCTCGATGGCCCCCATGGCCTCTGGATGACTTTGTTCTTTATTTGTCAATCAGGACATGTGTTCATTTACTTTTGAATGAAGATTTATTGGGCGCATATATAATGTATCAGGTACTTTTTTTGCTAGCAGGGATTGAAACCAGAGGTGTTCTATCTCTGAGCTATATCCCTAGACTATTTTTTTTTTTTATTTTGAAACAGGTCTCATTAAGTTGCTGAGGCTGGCCTTGAACCTGTGATCCTATCATGCCCCCTTCATCACTTTGCTGAGTTAGACTAACTTTATATCACGTACTTTATAAGGTTTTAAACACATTGTAATTTAACTCTTAAACATCCCCAAGGCTGAAACTATACTCACACTTTATGGATAAAGAAAGCAAAACACAGTGAGGTCTAATGACTTGTTAAAGGTCATAGATCTCTTCACACATGGTGGTGCCTGGGTTTGAACCCTGACTTCTCAGCTCTGGACTTTGTGCTCTGAAGCATGATGCTGAGATGCTCTTAAACCCACCATAACCAAGTATATGACCTTTGAGTGTACTGGTGAAATTTCCTGTCTTTGGATTCACTCTGATCTCTCAGAATTGTCAAGATCCTTTTGTGTTCCTGGTTGTGTCCTCTAACGTAGTCAATATTCCTAACAAGTTCATGCCATCCATAAATATAAAATCAATCCATTAAAGAACTCTATCATCTATCTACTTATCCATCTATCTTCATGAATCTATTTATATATAAAATTCCACTGATCATTTATTTGCAGGTTCTGAGAGTCATCAGCTGATGAGAATTGACTATATCTCAAGTTAAAATGCATCCTGTCTGTGGCTTCCATTCCAACCCTTTTTAAAGTTCTAACAAAGAAGAATTTTTGATCCCCAATGACTGGAGGAAAGTGCCCTGGATCTGACACCAAGAAAAGAAGGAAAAATATTGTGCTGGATGTTAAAAGGAAAGCTGTATAAACTCCAGGATGCCTTCTAAGCAGTGATCAGTGAAACAGAGGGTAAAGATTGGCAGACAATTAAGGGAAGTGGAACTTCTCTGACATTAAGAAGGACATCAGAAACATTTTTGCAGCTTGGAGGGATTTGACCAACAATTGTGCAGCTAGAACAAATGATAGAGGTGTGCTATGAATCCAGAGGATTAGAAGAAAATATAAAAGCTATTTCTCTTGTAGGGTGCAGGGAACACAGCTTCATAAGGACACTTCCATAATGACCTGAAAAAGTACTTATCCAGTTAGAAAGAAATATGTGCTCTCCACTGAGGAGGTATGAAGGTATCTCATAATATATAACATCATAAAATATTTGGGCAAAATATGTCATCAATAATTGTTGGTTTCTATAGCTTTTTATTAAGCCAAGTGTTCTAGTCAGCATTCTTGTAGCTATAATCTAAAAGACTGACCATGTAACTTAGATGAAAGATTTATTTTCTTACAGTTTTTGGTTCAGTCCATGTGAGGCTGGGAACCGCAGATCTCAGGGCATGGCAGTGGGAGGCAGAAAAAGGAGAGCACATGGGCTGTGCCCCTCACATGATGGAGGCCAAAAGCAAAAGAGAGAGCAGGGGGAGGAGGAACCATTTATATAATCCCCGAAGCCTCACCCCCAGGGATCTACCTCCAGCCACACTCTACTGGCCTGGATTACCACCCAGATAAATCTATCCCAATGGATTTACCCACTGCTGGGATTACAACCCTCATGACTCAATTACATCAGCTCCAAACATTAATAAATGAGCTCTTTAGGGGACATTTTATATCTAACTATAATACCAAGTATTCATAGACCTGCTGACTTTGGATTTCCATAGGGTACAAGATGGCAGCTAGACAATCATTTAAACTATTCTATTGTAATCATACTAGGAGACAACATATATAGAAATAAGTATTTGTCTTTCTTACCGCTGTGATCTGGATAAGTGTCCCCAAAGGCCGTGTGTTGAAGGCTTGGTCCCCAGCCTTTGGTGCTATTGGGAGGTGGAAGCTGGCCTTGTGGAGGAATTTGGCTCATTGGAGATATGCCCTAGAAGGGGATATTGGGCCCCAGTCTTTTCTCCTCTCTTTTTCAACTCTTGGATGCCATTAGATAAACTTCTACTACACACTCCCACCATGATGTACTGCCTAGGCAAGCCCATAAATAATAGGCCAACCAACCCTGGATTGAAACTGCCAAAACTATGAGCCAAAATAAGCTTTTCCTCCTTATAAGTTGATTATCTCAGGTACTTTGTCACAGTAGCAGAAAAATAATTCGCTTACTATCAAATCCCTAGAACAGGGCTTCTCCATAGAGACATGGTTGGTATTTGGGGCTGGATAGCCCTTTGTTGTGGGAGACTGTCTGGTGCATTGTAGGATGTTCAGTACAAAATTATCCTGCTTTCTACTCACTAAATATCAGCATGATCCTTTCAGTTGTGAACCAAAAATGTCTCTAGACATTGTCAAATATTTCCCAGAGAAAAAAATTACCACTTGTTGAGGGTCACTGAGTTCTGTAAACTATAATGGACACTAAAATATTTGTTGATAGAGTTAAAAATTGTAAGAATGAAATATTCCCTGCTATACACATTCATAATAATGTTTTTGTTGTCTAATACATTAATAACTTAGGAGTGAAGTAAGGAAAAAGAGCATTTTTGTTAGGTACTATACATGTTCAACAGAAATCTGCAATTTGGGTCTAATCCTACACAAAACAATGGAAACTGTTCTACCTGGTGAGCCCTTGGATTACCCATCTCCCAAATGTTCTCCTAGGATGGTCATTAAAACTCCACCATTCACTATTTGCTCTCTTGCTTTGAAGATCTATTTTCCTGAATAGCCTTTTTAAGGAAGAATTAATTGCATAATACTACTGTTAACAAGACTGAGATAATGCAGTTGTCTTTTCCCCTCACAACAAGATATGAATACTGGGGAGTCCTTGGGCTTTAGAAGGTATTAGAAATCACATGGTGAAGAAGAGGAAGTAAAGGCAAACTTCACCAACTACTGAATTCTTCAAGTGGTTCTCACCAGTGGTATTTGCTTATTGAACATGTGCACACGGTCCTTAGCATGCTGTCTTTGCTTGTTCCTACTTTGAGGACATGAAGCACACATTAAATACCCAAATGTTCAAGATCAAGATACTCAAGAAACTTGTTTGCTGCTCTAAATGCTAATTTTATGATCAATGCTTAATATTTTTCTTAAATAGTAGTTACTTTGAAGATAGTATTTTTCAGTTTTCTATTTCCATAGTTGTTGATGCCTGAGAAGAACTATTGCTAAAGCCTCCCAGATTTGTCACAAGAATCTCTGGCCAAGTCACACTCTTTGAACACAGATGGTTAAAATGCTTTCTTCAGAAAAGTCACTGGTGACTGTTATTTGAGACCTGGCTGGGGGTGATTTCCGCTTATTATTCAATAAAATATATTTGTTAAAGTATGTTTATGCAGTTCCTGATTTGAGCCTCCCACCTGGAAGTTGTTCCTCTCATCTTTTAAGCAAAACTGCACTAATCATACTTATAGGTGAGGACTTTTCTTTTGGCCAATACATAATTGTCAATATAGTCATTACCATGACCATAAAAGCAGCAGGGATATTCTGCACAAAGAAATTCACGTGAAACAAATTGAGCTATTTGTTGTAGTTGATGGTTGCCCTTCAAGCTGCCCCTGGGACACAGTGTCAGTGCAATTCAACATATTTATATAGGTATTTATTTTATACCTATTGATGTTGAGGAGAGAAGATACAGTTAAATAAAGTCACTTGCTCGACAGAGGAGTAGATTTCTCTTCTGGATATTTAAATATTATGGGCCATTCCTTGATGTAGTCACTCACTCACCTAGACTTTGACAAAAGGTAATTACGAAAACATTAGGAAAAATTTCACAATCAGAGCTATCTATATCTCTATATTCTCTTTTGTATATGTGCCGGGGCATTGGACTCTCGGGACCAGCCCGAGAGAGATGCGAAGCTGATGGGGGGGCAGAACGCTGGATGGTTGGAGAAATAACCATACCTCTAACCGGGAGTCAAGTCTAGCAAGAACTCGTTTATTAGAAAGCCACATCTCTCTTTTATAGTAGAGGCAGTACAGGAAGTTTGCAATTAGTAGGGTGTGGCACCACGCCCTCCTGGGATCTATCATAGGTAGAGGCACCTGTCGTCTGTGAGTACGGAAGGAGGTAACTACCTATC